>JAUYWV010101031.1:0-13490 GCA_032274565.1 Nematoplana nigrocapitula | reverse complement strand
GAGGAGAATGATAAAGTACGTGCACAACTGAGCAAAATCGAGAGCAACGTGGAGAGGTGTGTCTTCGTCAACAGTCAGGCAACAACTGAGCTCTCTCTCGTTTCCTTCTCCATCTATATAAGCGTGGGGGGGGGGTGAGTCATGGTCCAAAACGTGGGTGTATCTTACTACTGGCGGTGCTAAAATTGATTCAGTGACACAACCAGGATTTGAATGTCTGGCACCGCAGCCAGCGTCGCTAACCACTCGGCCACCCACCGCTCGAACACCGTACGTTCGCACATAAATTTAATCAGGCTGGACCCCATCGTATGAGCGGCCTAATTGAAGTGCCTGTTAATGATAGGCTTCCGCGATTCACCTACATGATTACAAACAATAAGCTTATATTGTCAATCGGACCTCCTTCGGATCGTTTTCCCAACTTTGAAACGCAGTCAAGAAATACGAACGCATTATTGGTATTTCTGTTAGACGTGGTATGTCATTGTAAAGAAACTCCGATCGGTACCAGCTCTCTATCAATAATTTGAGGGGGGATTCGTACTGCGACACGTCGTCTCGACTTACTCTAGATAGTAGAGTGAAAAACAGTTACAGGCAGATTTGCAAGCGATTTGGCATGCGCTCATTGGGAAAGCGGAAAGGAATCAAATCAGCCCGAAAAACGCATGTGTAGTGCGGTTAAAAAATTTGTATAGTAAATTAATTTAGAAATGGAATTTCGTTGAAACTTTAGTTGAACCATCCCGCCGACAGTAAAGCACAGTTAAAGCAATTAATTAAAAATCTGTAAAAATAAAGAGGCTGCATCATTCGCCAATGATTTGTTAAGAGAAGGGGTTCTCTCTTTAATGTGAACCGCCTCCCTCTCCGCCAAGTCAAACAGACCGTCAGATAGTGACACAATAGAAATTGTTTCATTGATTCTGGGCACGAGCATTCCGGATAGCACCAGATCATTTCTTGTGCTCCTTGACTCGTTCAACCAACTTCATATTTGATGATTTTATTTACTAAATAGTTAAGGAGCGCATTTGAGGTCGTTTAAGGGGAGATTCCCAACGTCTTACCGGTAATCAATAGTTTCAAAAAGTAGATAATCGTGAATAGCGTATAGTTGCCATATACCGTAATAGTTTTGCTATATCTTTAAAAGAGACTACTTTTCAGTGCTGAAGGAGAGTGCGAATATACCGTATGTTTCATTTGTCTGGTTAGCTTGAATGGCGCCTGTGTGCGATAGGGTAGTTATAAAATAGTGTATTCGACGTTTTTTTGACCTGCAATTAGAGTTCATAACGCTCTGACACTGACAACGACCGTGTTAACTCTCCCACAGGTGAAGAAAGCGAATTTCAACGCGGATCCTCACCTGCAAATCTTCGGTATCAACGTGAGCACCCGGATGTTGGAAGTGCAGGGTCGCGTGATTCCTGCACCGAAGATTCAGTATGGCGGCCGCACCAAGGCCCAGGCAACTCCCCAGCTGGGCGTATGGGATATGCGCGGCAAGCAGTTCTATTCGGGCATCGAAATTAGAGTGTGGGCGATCGCCTGCTTTGCGCCCCAGCGGACCGTGAGAGAGGATGCTCTCAGGTGAGTGTGACCGGGGTGCCACCATATGGGTTGAGAATGTGACGAGAGAATGAATAATAGAGATTAGCCATAGGCGAAGATGAGCACGGCTTATGCACGGAGGACACGAATGATCAAGCTCTAGGAAACTAGTTATTTTACGAGCGCGTCAACAAGTTTATTTCTAGGTTCCATGCAGCCGCCTTTTGGTGGGATTGTCCTGTCTCTCTCATTTTCCTATATCACTTCTCTCTCGTCTCTCTGTTTCCTCCGTGAGGTGTGGCGCTCACTGTCATTTCGACAAAAGATTACAACAAACTTGTACCTCGTCTTCGGCTCTCCGCTTTGCCATCTTTGGCGAGACAGTGGGCCTCATCGACATTTGGAGACGACCGTGGGTTACTGGGCCTCGGCGGCCGCGCGCTGCCCCCCCCCATCCGGAAAGGGTTGGGTAAATCAAACCAAGACCATGTCCCGGTGTCTATCAGGGCGACTAGGGCTCTAATTAAGAGGGAAGCCAATGATTCCATTCCGTCCATGAGCGTATTCGTCGAGTACTCGGCTGCGCCCAAACCGACGGGTCTATCCCGACAAGTCGAGACCCTGATTGCGCGACTCAGGAGCGGGCATTGTAGAGTGCTAGCGGCGTATCGAGCCCGTTTCGACCCAGGTTTCCATCCAACGTATCCACACTATGAGCAGAACCTTTAGTACTGGCTCCAGGTATGCCTGCTCACCTAAACCCGTGGCTGCGCGCGTTCGGGTCGAGGTCCCGCCTTTGTCGGTGCTGACGGAGGACCCGTGGGGGTGGCCTCGTACCTGCGGAACTCCGGCTCCTCTGCCGCCTGATCCATTCCATCCCACAATAACAACCACCCTTCTGTGGCCCATAGTGCTGTAGAAAGTTTGAGTATCGCTTGGATGAAGGCTTCTGGTGTCCACCTATGTGTAGCATGTTAATCACACAGCCTCATCTTTGCATCCCTTCCAAGTTAGATATATCTGCTGGCACTGATATTTTAGAGGATTCCGGATCGGTGGTCTCGTATCTGAAGGAGCTCCGGCTCTAGGGGGGGTGCTTACTGAAGATCAATAGGACTAGCGTACTACCAGACAGCTTGTACACAAGTCCAATCGTTATTTTTATGTTAACTTGCTTTTTCTAAAATTATTGAGGAATCATCCAGGACATTGGCTTGTGTTCAAGCCTTATTGATTTATGGTTATGCATTGCAAACGACTGCAACTACCTGTCATCAAACAAATGCTGCACAAATGTATCAAAGCCTGCGCCAATGAAACACCCGTCCAGTGCGCTGCCTGTCATTAAGCAAACACTATGGGAGCCACATGTTCCGTTTTTATGGCCTATTAGGCAGTTTTTAAGACTACCAAATTTTTACGTCATTTTATTCCTGGTGATATGCAATCTGTAATGCTTCCATTGAAAATGGTGACAGCATTCGTTTTGAACATTTATTGCAATTGATATTTCTTTGTTTGCATTGTGAGCTAGTGGACACGTTTAATATTTTGACATTTTGCCAGTTAATCTTACTAGAACATTGTTAAACTGTCCTTGTATACGCTCTTTTACTCTTGCTAATTTTGCCATTTAGTTTATTACAGTTTCAAATATAACGTAAATTTATTGATGGCTCATTTTTTAATTATGAGTATGTATATTGAATTCTGATAACCGAAAATTTATTTTGTCATACCTTTTTCTGAAATTATCATACTTTTTGAAAATCGTTGCTGCGACCCCTGTAGTTCGTGTATGGGCAGAGAAGAGGAAATGATTTGGACATCACTGTAAATAATAACTGTCAATTGCTAAGTTGACCGTGGTGATTAGACATTGTCTTACAGATTTGTATTGTTTGCTCTGTGGTTATCTTCGTAATAGCTTGGCAGTTTGTATTTCTCCTTTCCACCAGACAATTCACCCAACAACTCCAAAAGATCTCCAACGACGCCGGCATGCCCATCATTGGCCAGCCCTGCTTCTGCAAATACGCCACCGGCCAGGACCAGGTTGAACCGATGTTCCGCTATCTGAGGAACACCTACCAGGGTCTCCAACTCATCGTGGTTGTTCTACCCGGCAAAACACCGGTCTATGGTAGGTGGACTCCTGCCCAGTTGTGCTTGTTGATTCATCAGTTTCCCAATCTATTCTATTTAGTCCAAGTGTCAGTGAATTTAGTTCCGGCAAAGCAGGTGTACAAACACACGGGTAGACAGATGTCGCTCTAGGCTACTGTACATTTTGACTGCCCTTCCTTCAAGCGCGGGAATTGTTAACTTCTTATATTTAGAAAACGCTGTATATACGAATCCATGAAATTTTAGCCATTATTTAAAAAATGCGAGTACTGTGTTTTCTGTCTGCGTGCATGCCTGTCGGTGGACTAAGTTTACTGCTCTTTGGATTAAATTTACTTGATTAATTTGTGCTAACTAGTCTGGCAAGCCAGTACAAAACTATGTTACCACTGCCATAAAAGTTGTAACGTGTTGGCATAAAAATCATCAGAATTAAAAATTGTTTGCCAATCATACTAATATGATAGAATTTATTCTAATTTCTAAAATAGCAGCCATTAAAGTTGTTTAGTATAATTATAATATATGGATAATTTTAAAGAGATTTTTAAGTTACTCACTTTCAACGAGTCAGCCGTTTTCTTAAAAAAATCAAAAGTCCTCCTGTTATACATACTACTATGATAGTAGTATAAATATCATATATTTACGGTGACTTGTAGCGCCTCATCAACCTGAACAGAATTTCGATTGGAATACGTTTAGTTGTCAGTATGTTTATTTGATCTAGATTTTCCCAAATCAACCGAAACTCTACTGATTAACTGCTGGGCACTGCGCTAATCTATTTTCACTGGCACATTGATTAACTTTAACTCGTATTTCCCATTCTTTCAAACCCTACCCCCATTTGTAGCCGAAGTGAAACGAGTGGGCGACATTCTGTTCGGGCTGGCAACCCAGTGTGTCCAGGCGAAGAACGTGAACAAGACCTCGCCGCAGACCCTGTCCAATTTGTGTCTGAAAATCAACGTGAAACTGGGCGGTATCAACAGTATTCTTGTCCCGGCGATACGCCCCTCCGTTTTCCGAGAACCGGTCATCTTCCTGGGGGCTGATGTCACCCATCCGCCTGCGGGTAAGGCTTCCCTTGTTTGACAGAATTTGTTTTATCTGCTTAATTAGGCGGCAGTGATACAACTTACCATTTCATTTTAAATTGGAGAGAATCAATATAAAAATGTATGCAAAATATTCCAATTATAAATGATCTATTTAAAGCACCAGACAATACTATTTTATAAACATTAAAAAAAGAAATAATCCCATTTGCTGTACCGGTGTTCAACTTGATCAGCGATTTTCCTTTTGCATGATTGCTTCATTGATGACCAGTAGTATTGAATGGGACTCATTGCTGCTGAGCAGGGTGCATTCTTAAGATCGTTTAATACATCTCCGAATGTAGGCACATCGAAAGGTTCAGATCGGATAATGAATCCACTTTCCTAACATCTTATCAGGCTGCGTATCTATTATGGCAGTATTGATCTGATACTGTCCCTATCCCGCTCCCTATGAACCAGGTGACAAGTCGAAACCGAGCATCGCCGCGGTTGTGGCCAGTATGGACGCACATCCGAGCCGGTACGCTGCAAAAGTCAGTGTCCAACCGCACCGACAGGAGACCATCCAGGATCTCTGCGGCATGGTGCGCGATCTGCTCATCCAGTTCTACCGGGCCACCAGATTTAAGCCGACGAGGATCATCTACTACAGGGACGGTGTTAGCGAGGGCCAGTTTGGCAATGTGAGTACGCTCTTGTATTAATTAGAGTTAGAGGTTTCCCCTTTGCCAGTAGTCTAATTTTGTTAGATGCAACGGGATTATGATTTAAATACTTTGGTCTGGAATGTGGGAGAGTGATCAGGGATGTAGAATTTGTCGTCCACTTTTTTAAAAACATCCTCTGTGACTGCTTTTGTGCAGATTGTCCGAGACCTTCTTGTTGGAAGCGCTAAAAATTAGTTTCAACTAACGGCTAACTGGCATTGACGTCACCGCCATACAATAGTGTTCGCTTTTATAACAAAACTAATAGTCGATGCTGATCATTGGCTGTATGTCTGAACACACAGGTGCTCAACTTCGAATTGAAGGCGATCCGTGAAGCGTGCATCAAACTGGAAATCGGTTATCAGCCGGGCATCACGTTCACCGTGGTCCAGAAGCGGCATCACACCCGCCTGTTCTGCCAGGACAAGAAGGACCAGATGGGCAAGTCGGGAAACATTCCAGCAGGGACCACCGTGGACCAGGGTATCACCCATCCAACGGAATTCGACTTCTACCTCTGCAGTCACGCCGGGATTCAGGGCACCTCCAGGCCGAGTCACTACCACGTACTCTGGGATGATAACCAGTGAGTGGGGAAAATGGTTTTGGTGATCGTCAAATAGTCTAGGTTTTCCCAGTTTATTTAATCCAAGTGCCGGTGAATTTAATCCGCTCCCATGCAGCCGCCTTGTGACGGGGTTGCTTTTCTCCAGCAGGCAAAGTGGTGCATTCTTTGTTAATTTCTACTGTTTCTCTCCTTTCCCACTCCTCTCCTTTACCACTCCTCTTTTTTCTCCCATTGTGGAGAGGATGAACAGAATCTGGAGGATTGGCTCCAGGATTGTCGTGCTCTCCTAGACCCGCTTGCGTTGTTTGGGTTTACGGTCCCGCCCGACTCTGTCGGTGCTGACGAAGGAACTGATGGCGGTAGCCTCGTATCTGTGGGAACTACAGCTACTCTGGCATTATCTGCCATTGACCGTATGTACCCTATGTAAAGGGTACCGAGATATTCGTTCTTACATCCCCAGTCCTAGAAATTTGGATGTTGCATTCTCGATTATTTTCTTTCCATTGACTCTTAAATCTCATTGCTAGCTTGCCTCCTCTTTATTCCATTTCGATATAGTATATACACTTTCCTTCATTAATGCTCATTGCCCATTTGCACGCCCATTCTTAGATGGATTGAAGTGCTTTCTGCATTTTATTCGACATTTTTATGGGCTGGTGGCTTGCACCCACACCACTAGATCATCAGCAAAAAGACTCTTCTTCATGTCTGACTTGTTCTAGTCCGAGGCAGATGTCATTAATAAAAGCGTAAAGAGTTTAGGTAACATAACTTCCTCGTCGCACATTTTCTAGTATTAAGCTCCCTCTCTCTCTCTCTACGTCTTCCATCTGCAC
This sequence comes from Nematoplana nigrocapitula, assembly GCA_032274565.1. Lineage (NCBI taxonomy): Eukaryota > Metazoa > Platyhelminthes > Proseriata > Nematoplanidae > Nematoplana > Nematoplana nigrocapitula. Next base: position 6,616 of record JAUYWV010101031.1, on the reverse strand, counting down.
TTTTGCTCATCTGTCTAGGGAAAGTCTTTGATCCAGGCTATCGTTCATCTAGGAATCTTGTACTGTTCCATCTTATGGACCAATCAATACCGCCATACGATCTCAAAGGCTCGACTGAAGTCTATTAGCGTATCAACGTTCTTTTCCTTTTCCTCTTTTATTAAAGCCGTCAGTTACGTCTTGATGAATTCTTACTAGCTGGCCCACTGTTGACTTGTGATTTTCAAATCCGACTTGATTGATATCTATGACTTATTATTTGTTATTTATTTGTTACCCGGGCCCTTCCGGAGGATGGGTGGGCGGCGCAGCAACCGGGCAACTCACTGTGGCCGCCTCCAAAGGTCAAGAAGGCTCGCCGTCTCGGTAAAGATGACTTCGTTCTCTGTTAAGAATCGGTTTAGCCTGTTTAAAACTAGCCTTTCCATAAGTTAAGCTGATCGGTTCATAGCTTCCTGGTTCATTCTCTGGCTAGTCGGGCTTTAGAATTGGAACGCTAAGGGCGTTCCTCTACTTGTTTTGTGCTCTACATTGTTCCCAACGCATGCAATGGAAGGCAACAAGGAAGATATTCAGAATTTAACCCAACGTAATTGAATGATTCAATGGCCAAGCTAAGCAAGAACAAATCGCCAGAAGAAGATGGAGTGGCAAATCAACTGCTTACTAATCGATCAGTTTATATTAATTTTGGGGCCCTAAAAAAGCTTGCCCTGAAAAACGGCCATTACTATCTTTATAAATGTTTTACTTCAAGCTGTCGACCCGAAAGCTTATTCATCACTTGAAGCCCGATTCACAATGCTCTGTGTACACAGGCCCGTGTTTTAGGTCTGTTTATACACCTGTGTAATTTTTACAGAGGTAGATATTAACCGGTTCACAATGCTCTGTGTACGCAGGTGTGTATTTTACTCCGGAATCGTCAGAACATCAGCTGTTTTGCTGCTATAGCAGAAATCAATGAGGATTCTAGCGACGGCAACCAATCAAAACATAGCAGCGCCCTGTGTTCACCGAGTTGAACAAAATTTAACTCTCATTTTTACACAGGCTTGTGCGTCTGGGTTCTATTTTTAGAAACAAATTTACTCAGGTGTAAATACACTTGTGTACACAGAGACACAGGCCTGTATTTTAGGTTACACAGGCCTTTGTATACAGAGCATTGTGAACCGGACTTTACAGCCGAGAGCGTACATGTATAGCTTCAACAGTAAAGTGGCAATATTATTTTGCAATATCCTGACTGCGTGACAAAGACGCCATAATTATGAACACTTTGCAGAAAGGCAGTCTGTTTATTGAAAAGCGTAATATTTGTAGACCCCTGGAGTTTAACTGATTTTATAGCTTATCCCAATAAGCGGAAGTATAACTTTTCCGCACGAGTCAGTCGTTCTATTTTGTGGTCTGGTTAATGTACAACAAATTGGGATAAAACCCTATTGATCACGTTGCAGTTTATTATCAACTCGTAGACTGTGCTTTCCAGAATCTGGCTATATTTCTGTTGCGTTGTTTCTATATGGATATCTTGCAATATGAGAAAGTCCAGCTGGCACTAGTTGGAAAAAATGACAAGGAGCACATTACTTTTGTTCAAAGAACGCATGTGCAGGGAATCTAAATATCCGGAAATTTTGAGGCGATTTTGATGATTCATCTATATGCATTCTAGGTTGTAAACTCTCAAAATTTGGCTCCCGCGTAGCCATAGTGCCCTGGAGATTTTTTCCGGAAATTATTTGAAACCCTGCTAGATTCCCTGCATGTGTGGGAGTTGTCATCGTTCTCTTTAACGCCAGACAAACCCGTCGCCCAAATCGAGACGTGAAGCGAAACAGACAAGCATACACAAAATACAACAATATCATATCCAAAGCAAAACTAATCAAAACGGGGGTACCACAAGGGGGAGTCCTTCCCCAACACTTCAATATCTACATAGCAGGCAGTATTATTGAATATACTTGAATTTTAAAATATTGTAAAAATGAATTTTGATGTTTTTTACAATATACTTGAATTCTGTTATATAAAGAATAATTTTTGGGGGTAAAACAGCTCTAGCCACAATACATCTTTAAATATAATTTAATTTAGATATTTTTGCTGCATTTAATGTAATTTATGAAACTTCAATTTAAGTATTTTATTCGACAATCTTTAATTTTAAAATCGTAATATTATTTTTCCATTTTTCAGCTTCATGTAAGGATGAAAACCTTACGGCTGTGGTAGTCTCGTTCTAGGAGACGTGTGGTTTGAGTTCGAAGAGGGAAATTTATAGGAGTGTGTAGTACAGGCCGGGACTAGGGAAAATAGTGGGTGGAGGAATTAAGAGGGAGGGGCTTAGCAGAAAGAAGCATGTGCTGTTCGCGCATTTGAGAGCTGGCCACTGCAGTGACACCGCATACTAGCGGCATCAGATCGGGATCAGGGGCCGGGGGGACCCGGTGGGTGAACTGTGCAGTGAGTTGGAGGAGAGGGTTCACTGGCTGGTTTTTATGTGCTGGGAGGCCGCGAGGAGAGCGTGCGGCATTGTAGGGGTACGGGACCTGGCAAATGAATACCTCACAGGGACGGTGGAACAGGGGTGTCAGGGGTGCTTTAATATACTGTATACCTGAATATCCTTGATTTTTTCTTGGAAAAACGCGGCCACCCTGACTAGTTGTAGTGTGTGTTGCATGCCAGAGACGTGAATGCGTTTAATTCGCGTCGTGTTCTTCGATGCACTTGTTTACAGTTACAGTATGTGTTGGAGCTCATCTGAACTTAAGGCCAAGCGATCTGGTGGGTTATCACGCGTCTCCGCTTTACTTAAAGTGTCGCGCTGAAATGTGGATCTATAGAGTTCAAAAGTGCAGATTCACCGACAGAGGCGATAGATTAGAAATCCTCAAAGTTTTAAAGCATATTTATTTATATTGGATAGAAATGATATGGCATAATTGACATAATACAGTTATGACCAGGAAACTGCAACCAGCTATACCATGTTTAATGCTCCCCCCATGCAGCCGCCTGCTCGTGGCTGGCAGGTAAAGTGTCACATAGTCTGTTTTTCTTCTCTATTTTCTTGTTTTTTCTGTTTTGCATCTGTTATAGACCGCGAATTACAACATTTTCTGCTTTACTAGCAGAGCATGGATGTGACGGGTCTGTCCTCGGGTGGTCTTGCTGGACACCAAAGGGCACCACATATCTATATTTTTAGAAGCAATATATATGCATAGGCACTCCGGGATTCCATTATTTACCACATAATAATATATGTAGCATAGGTTTTGAGTACGAAGATGAGTTTTCAATACATCTTGCCATGGAAGAACAGGCTAGAACGCATCACCGAGTGACTACCATAAATAGATTTACAACAGGGACAATACGTCACAACTCTGTTGCCTGCCAATCAGTGGGAACAACACTATGCAGGTGTCACAGAGATATAAATAGAACTGATGCTGAGGTGATGTAATACACTGTCTGGGTTCGGCGAGCGACCAATTAGTGTTTTTCACAGAACAGGCGAGGTATACTTAGTATTTCACAATCTATTAGTGTGTTTCTTGTTAGTGTGAATATGTACAATTGATGTACTGTATGTGTTTTTCATTCCTTGGCACCAGACAAAAATTAATGAGATTTGTCGTGATATGAGTTCACCCCTCTATACTCTCCTCGCTCTGTACAGCTTCAATGCGGATGAAATCCAGATTCTCACCTACCAACTCTGCCACACCTACGTCCGCTGTACGCGATCCGTGTCGATTCCCGCGCCGGCCTACTATGCACATTTGGTCGCCTTCCGAGCCAGATATCACCTGGTCGAGAAGGAGATAGACAGGTAACCTGCCGCACCACTGAGTCTTACAATCGCATGCCAATTGCATTCTATTGGGGTATTTCAGAGAGAATAGAAATATCTGTATCTATTCTTTCTGGGGTATTTAAGTGTTGGGTCTTTGTCTGTCTGCGAATTGTGCGCTTCTATCGCTGCGTCCACATGATGAGACTTTTTCTTCAGATTCGATTCGATACTATATCGTTCGATGTCGTCCAATTTTTGTCGAATCGAATCGAAACGTAGTGATTTGTGCCATTATTTGTTTCGATTCGACATGTTTAAGTTTCGGTTTCGCTATGTATGCACATCTCAGCAAAGCGCAGCAAGCAAGTCTTGCAGTAGGTTCATTTATTTTAAGTCGTAGAATACGCAGGAAAAGAGTATCGGCGAAAGATTGGATAGATCGGGAAAGGGGAGCTACTGGTACTAGTGGAATACTCCGTGATTTAAGAACGACACTGAAAAGGCATGCAACTACCTCCAGCTTACAAATCTTCACTAAAATCAGTTGTTGAAATTTGACTCATATTTTCTAATCAACGACTTTAAACGATACGATTTACACTATTTATAATAGGGACTGCCTTTCAAAGAACACCTCATATAAACGAAAATCTGACAGAAATCATCGAACACGTCCGATTTCTTTCGATTCCATTCGATTCGACAAAATCGGACAAGAATCTTATCGAATCGAAATGAAAATCTGACCATGTGGACACATCTTTCGACAAAAATCGATGTCGAATCGAATCGAAAGTGATAAAATCTGATCATGTGGACGCAGCGTATGGCGAAAAGTCAAAGTGTAGAATGAACCTCACCATCATTTAGGGTTTCGCGCATTTCATCAGTAAATCTTATAACTGTGATTGATTATACACCGCTGGAATGTGTTTAGGCTAATGTTCTCCGAGATTTGGTTATGCATCTGTAGCAATAGTATTGCTTTTTCTTTGTTCAATCAATTTTCTGTCTAACCAATAGAATAACACTATATACTGTACATTGGACGGATCAATTTTGTTACACAGTGATTGCCTCGATCTGTTTGTTGTTTCTATAGTTTCAACGGACATTCGAGCGTAAGTTCTGCACTCTACTAAACCCAGGATCTGCGATACTATTTTGTTCTGGGGATTTAACGGTTGATGGATCTCGTATTTAATTAACAGATATATGAATACTTCAGGCGCGTTGTGACCTGCAAATTTCCCAACACAAATTAAGAAAATTAACTCTCTTTATTACTTTGACAATAATAGTAGTAGTATACTAAGGTTTTCTTTGATTTTCAGAAATTTTTCACACCACATTATTGTCTGTTTCAGCGGGGAAGGCAGCCAAAAATCCGGTAACTCAGACGAACGAACACCGACAGCGATGATGCGGGCTGTGACAGTGCACAATGACACCCTCAAAGTGATGTACTTCGCGTAATCGACTGCTAGGGAGGAGTCGAAGAGTACTAGAAGAAACAGTTATTATAGTCCATTTAGTGCGGTAGCCTTTACGTGGCCAGGTATTGTTCAATCTGTACACAATAAAAATACTGCTATAACTGTGCCCTATTCGATTTTGTGCTTGCGAGAATTGTGGTGTGCTCTGTATCACTACCACCCACCAGCACCACGCCAGTGAACATTTAGTTGCTTCATTTAGTATCGGTCATAAAGTTTGTTTGTGTGCACTCGCCAGCCAGCTCGCCCGTTTCTTCCCTCCTCTAGGCAGCACTCGAGAAACGGAATTAAGCGAGCCAATTCGGCAGGTGACGAGGAAATTTCTATGTTGTTGTATACTTTTTGCTATTCATTCGAGGAGAATGCCTCCATTCTCTCTCTCTCAGTGTGACCACCTCCACCGCCCTTCTTCCTGCCCTTGCTCCACCCAACCATTTACACCCAAGTGGCGTGTAGTAGATTTTTATACTGTTCTATTCCAATTTATCACTCATATTATTACAATTAATATTATTCCCGCCTGTGATTAATGGTATTTGTGTTTTGCCTTAACAACAAACAATCACTAGTGCTATTACGAAGAAGATTCTAAGAGCTACATCGCCGCCGTCGCATTTTGTTGACACAGCAACCAATCTACCCGCGTGCTGTACTATAGTTTCCCTCCGCCTCCCCAGCCCCTGGACTATGAGAGAGCCAGGCTGTCTGTATAGTGTTAGTTTCAGTTTCTGTTTGTGTGATCGAGATTTTTTTTAGTTGTTGACCACACCGCCTACCATACAGGTGACTTTGCTTGCTGGCTAGTTTTCTGCTTGTCTGTCTCCGCCCTCCCACTTCCTCTTTGTTGTTTGCATAAATGCGCCTGATTTTGCTTGGTGTGATATCTCTAACTCCCCTTACACCTCCCCCTCAGTCTCGTTCAGTGGAACATATCAAATCAGGGTATAGGTGATCTTTGTGTTTCAAATGACATTCTGACCTAACAGTTTTCAGTTCGGAATGGGTGGAGCTTTGACCGGTGTGTGTGTGAATTGGAACTTATGTTTTACTAGTGTGACAGAAACCTGGTTCTTTGAGTTATTCAGACAAAAAGTCGTATGTGTATGATATAACGCATGCAGTACGTTGGACGAGTGCAGGTTACTTTAAACTTAACCTGATACAGTTTGTCAGTGGGCCTGACATCTTTTCACTATATCTCACACTCTTGCACTCTTTATCTCTCACACACGCTTCTTTATCTACCACATACACTATTCTATCTTTCACAGTCTCACTCTCCTCTCACACGCACTCCTTTCTC
>JAUYWV010101020.1:0-13492 GCA_032274565.1 Nematoplana nigrocapitula | reverse complement strand
GATGGGGTCACTCATGCAAAATTTCGGGTCCGTGGGACTAACTGTCCAGCCGCTAAGCTAATTTGGGGGGGGGGAGTGACAGACATACAGATTTTCTGTTTTATACAGTATATAGAGATATTGCTAATAAGATAGGTGATATGGAACTTTTCTGCATTAAATTATTTTTTAGAAATAAATATATAAATTTAAAAATAGATTATTAACAGAAAAATAATAGAAAAAATGTATTAAAAAGGATAATAATGGCAAATCGATTGTCCTTGGTGGTATTTTTTGTACATAAATTTGCTTTTATCTATTTCAACAGTTAAATTAGGGTCACTTATCTCAAATGGATGATTAAAAAGATATTGACAACAAATGTTATGTAGGAAGTTAAACTAATCAATCAGATTATTACAACTAATACTAGTTTCACGTGATATGTGGTATTTTTAAGTAATATCGACTATCAATAAATAATGTCAATCAGTTGGGTTAATATAAGATGGTTGCCACTAAAAAAGATTCGGTGCGAAAGATTTTGTTGTCTTTTGTAGCATCGACGAGACCAAGCAAAACCATAGACAAGATTTTGTTGTCTTTTGTAGCATCGACGAGACCAAGCAAAACCATAGACAAAATCATGTGCTTGATGGGATTGAAATATTATTGAAAAAATGTGGGCTTGGCATTTGGGATATGGAAACGAATTACTATTAAGCCTTTCTTAGCAATTTATGTAATATATCTTAAATTGTTGGTAGTTAAAAGAACAAGTTTTCTATGTGATAGAAATAATTCCAATAGCGTAGCAGCTATATCAATTTGGTTGACAATTTCTTCATATATATATGCCACATGGATGACTAGTCATATTCTTGTTTAAATTTTGCACTTGCACAATACTAAATTATAAATTTAAACAATAAAATATTTTGGGAAAATAATTTAACGTTGAAAAGTTCAAGATTGCTAGATAGGAAAATGTAAGCTAATACCAATAGATTAAAAATTGTCAATAGCAGCACTAAAAGGGACTAAGGGAGATTGTCTATCGGGAAAAGAAGTTAAAATAATAGGTACTTTTTTGTTATTTACTACATATTTATAACAAACCATATAAATAACCATATAAGAATGACCTTGTAGTTGTAGGGTGATCATTAGAGTTCTGTGGAAAGAAATATTAGTGTATTTAAACCAGAGTGTTGAAATACTTATGTGTTCAATTTAGTTTGCTTGTCAGCCATATTTTATATGCAAATTTTTTCTTCTTCTCATTTCCGTAGAGTCATTTCTGGCTCTGTATATAGTCAGATACAGCTTCACTCAGGCAATAATATAAACCTCTATTGATTTAAATACACTAACATTTCTTCCCACGTAACTCTATTGATATCCTTACAAGGTCATTTTTATACGGTTGCTTATACGGTTTGTTATACGACCGTGATAATAAGTGGTTTGTAAACTGCATGAGCATCAAACATTTATTGTCATTATTTTGGAACCGGTCGCAGTGGGAATAAATGTTCACCTTGAGCCTGCGGTTTTCCACTTTATATTTCATAATTGATACCCAAATGTGCCTATACCTTTTCTGCACATCCTATATTATGCTGGTTATGTTCATGTTTATTCGGACTATGTTTTTTAAAAGAAGATTTTACATGTTACCAATGGTGTGTAAATTTTCAGAAACCCTGTATGTAGATCGCAGTTGTATCACAACGAAATAAATTAAACAAACAGGAAAAATTGCGGAGAGAGATACGAAAAAGAGAAAGAGGATGTAGAGGTAAAAATGGCACCCCGCTGTCAGAGGTGTGCATACACAGGAAAGCGTCATTGGTGGTAAAAAATAGCCTTCTCCCCATCTAATTTCCCATCCCAACAATAATAATGTAGTTACTTTGTTTAGAGGTTGGCAGATTCATATAGTGAGTAAAGAGGGCATTTAGCCGAGTGCACCTTTATCGACTCAGCTGTCTGTCTCATTTTTAATCGGGGCGCTAAAAAATTGTACTCTAATTAGTGTGGGAAAAATAGGTGAATGGAGATCCGCGGTTGTAGCCTCATACCTATATATATAGATTAACTGCTGTTATCGATGAGCCGACAGTTACTGTACGTCGATGCACGCCAAACAATGTACAATAGGTAGGAGGGAGGTAAACTTGGAGAGCCAAGATGATGAGTGAGGAGTGGGATGAACGAAGAGGGAAAGTGAAATAGTTTAGGTGTAAAGTATGTAGTGTGTGCATACTTAAATTATCTTGTCCATCAAATGGTTCAGGTTTGCTGGGATACGTCGACAATGAGCTTAATTCAATACCAGATGTAGACGTCTCCAATTGAGGTGAGTTGTCAAGGTTGGACTATCGCAAATGTATGCACATATTAAAATAAAAATAGAATGTCATTCTTTTTAAAAAAAAATACAGAACATGTCGATTAAAATTATTAAGATATTAATAAGAAGAGAATATTTTTTATTAAGATACAACTTAGTTTAAACATCTTAGTCAGATAAATTTCGAAACAAGTAAGCCAGTTCAGATACTTGGGAAGCGTTCTGACAGAGGATCGGAACTAATTGAGAAAGATAGAAGAACAATAATAGCGTTAGCTAAAGATGCATTGAATAAAAGGAAGTTGTTGTGAACGAAGATCCTCAACAAGTACTAAGCAAATATCTGCATTAAAGCTTGGTGTGTTGATGCACTAAACGATTCCATGCACGAGGACCAACTATTGCAAAGGCTCCGCACGCGGATGTTCTCGTGACCGGTTGATGCAGGGTAATATAAGTCTGTGAGCGAAAGTGAGGCGGAATAGTCATAGAAGCGACAAACCATATAGAGGCAGTGGTGGATCAAGCAACACAGCTTGAAGGTGGTTCGCTCAGGGTATGGCAGCTAATGAAGATCTCTGGAACGGATGAAATGTGCAGACTAAACATGGGAAGATGCTTTACAAAACGAGCACATCCGTTCTGAATGCGCTGAAGTTTACATAGACGAGTTAAGGATAAACCAGTGTAGACACCATTACAATAGTGGATTGAGGAACCAATTAGAGTATTCACAAGTAACTGAACACAATCCTCAGCGATGAAATGACAAATGCGATACAAGTTACGCGGTGTCTAAGAGCAAATTGAAGGACCTGCCGCAAAACCATAACCCCCCAGAATGAGATGTGCATGCTGCAAGAAGGGAACGAGAAGACCATGAAGGTATACTGAAACTGAAAGCCTTTCTCAGCAAGATCGGGACTGGGGTCGCAGCGATCACGTGCATTTTGTGGCAAGAGGGGAAACCGAGTATGACGTGGTGGTCCACGGGTTGGCAGCCGAGAGGAGAAAACAACTTCTTGAGATGACCAGCATCATGTTTGACCTGTGAGTGAAAGACCATGGGAGATATACGTACGTTTTGTATACTGGAGATGGATGGAGACAGCAGCAAGCATTCCAGCATGTTCGAGGGTCATCCGAGTCTATCTATCGACTGTTCTGCTTTTATCAAGCAGGTTCACGTTTATGCCATTCATTTTCTTCACTCCGTTCGATTTCTGCTTTATCTCTTAGATTTTTATAAGAATCTGTGTTTAATTATGTTAGCATGCCTTTTATTGGCTTTCCTCGTCCACGTTTTCCACGAAATCGTTCTTCGATGATTGTTTTCATTATGTTATCTTTTCAGATGTGACCTATCCAGTTCTTCTTCCGTTTCAATATAGTCTGAAGTAAATTACGTCTTTCTCTTATCTCTTCTAATACTCCTTCTTTGGTTTTCCGATCCTGCCATGATATGCTCTGCATTCGTCTCCATACCCACATTTCAAATGCTTCTATCTTTTTCTTATCACTTTCTTGGAGTGTCCATGTTTCTGATCCATACAGGGCTACACTCCATATTATTGATGTGACAATTTTCTTCTTAGTTTCTATGTTAAACCCTTTGAAGAGCAATTCACTTCATGGCATCTAACCATCCGATGTGATAGTTGCATCGGGGAACTGGGTCGTGGGTTTCATCCTGTAACACACTATTTAGTCAGGTCACTGAGACACTGGCGATATGCTGCGTTGATAACATCGACATTATCAAATCGTTCTCCGCCAAGCCTCCCATTGGCATTACTCTCAGTGGCCAGCAGCTCTGTCACTGTAATCCGCCAGAAACGCCCAGACTTGGCTAGAGCAGGAGTCATCCTCCTTCAAGACAATGCAGCACCGTACCGTCACCACAAGGTGAGAGAATCCCTACTGCAAAGATGAGAGGCTGGGAATGCCTTCCTCACCCGGCCTACTCTAGCTCGTCTTAAGTAGAGGCTTCGAGGGGAGCGATTTGGTGAAGACGATGACATCAACGCAGCTTATCGTCCGTGTCGCAGCAGTGACCTGTCCCGTTGGGAAAAAATGATTTCGAGAAACAGTAATATATTGAATGTCAGATGTTTTTTTGTTCTTTTCACCATTTCTTTCTGTTGATTGATCAATGAATAAATATTTTTTAATGGACGACAACACACTATTTTGAAATATCACTCGTATATTTCACCATTTCCATTATTAATGCTTTCGTTTCAGCAGTATTATTCCGTTAAAACGTTGGTATTCTCGCGACACTTCCTTGTCAAATCAATCTACAGTACACAAGTACTGTTGTTTTGAGATCCTGAAACCAACAACAGAGGAAACATTCCTCGACTTCTCAGTACCACGTTTTGTGCTCTCATGATGCTGTGTGGTGCTGGGTGCATGTGTGCAGTGCATAAACTATGCAGACTCATTGCAGCAGTGCCCCGTTGATCATGCATGTATTCCGCATCAACCGCTGCAGTGATCAGGTTTGCCAAAGGAATGACGCGGCATGCAAATCAGATTGGCAGGCTGATTGGGCTAGATGGATCTGTACGCACAATGCGCATTATCGCATCATCAACCTTCTCTCATTTGTATACGACATTCTCCATTCCTCCCGCCTCTTTTAACCTGGATTTAGATGAGTGAGCCCTCCCTGGCAGCGACAATTGCCGATAACTTCTCCATATAGTGGCACCACCACCACCGTCTTCGGGGAGAACTGCGTGCATCTCCAGCATCCTACCGATTAGATAACAATAATCCCCGTGCCACCGATGTCGTCTTTTCCAAATTTACCACCGCTTCACCTTGGCATCTTTGGGTTGCTATTGGCAACGTCTCAACTGACTTTGGGTAAGTGTATGAATTGTTCTGGTTCTTCATTGTAGCCAAAGTATTCATTTTAAAAGCTTTCTCCTATTTTAGCGTCTTTGATTGTCCAGTGAAGTTCGTATATTGAACTCAGCAAAGCAATCCACCAAACTAATGTTTTATGGGCATTTTGTCATTATAATGTAATTATCATTAGCCTTAGATGCAAGAGAATGCTCCCAGAGACTTTTAAAGTGAGGATTTGTCGAAGAATGGAGGCGCAGTAACGAAGAATTGTTTTAAGTTGTTTGGAGAGAAGTAATCTCCAACTGTAATGTAAAAAGTTAGTCTTACTTCATTCGTTTATCTTCTTTATGTAAAGGTTTTCTATCTACCCTCTTTTTGTAATATGCAGTATAGCTTAACTGTGTAGAATTTTTCGCCCTTTTAAGACTTCTCCTAACAGTGTTAATTTCCTAATTTATTAATATATTTCATTTGACTTTAATCGCAATCGGTTTTCGATCGCATATAGATCACTCATGTATCAAAAGTATCAATTCCTGGACGTATAGTAATTGCTCCGTATCGTGGGCTCTTATTGCTAAAAGATTTCCGTTTATTTTTGGAAATTTCTGTCCAGTTCAGTAATGAATTTTATCTTCACGGTAGGTCAGAAGAAGTGTTTTTCAATTTAACCAAAAACCATAGATATAAATTCATCTGCATTCTAAATTCGTTATGATATTCTATAAGATCGAAAACAGCAAGAATCGCAATTCTATAATTCAATTACCGTTCCTCAAATAAATTTCACCACAGCGAAGATCAAGTGACCAAATGCGGTGCGGAATAGAACTCACACAGCTCAATATTCAGCTGTCGTCGATTTTTTCTGTGTGTCATCAATCCTATATAGTTTAAGATAAAGATTATCTTATGGTGACACGGAACACTGTGTACGTTGCTATCAATTACAGGAAGATTACTTTACCATGACCGACACTCTCGCTATAAATAGAAGAACTGCCTATTACATAATATGAAGGTATACTCGCGATGGTATCATCCAACGCAGGCGTGGAAGTCCTAAAAGCTCATTGATGATGAAATGAAGGATGTGGTTGCGTCAAAACGAGTTCGCAATTAAACATTTGCATTTTTAATATATTTTGTTGAAAATAATGAATTGTCACTTGATAAAAAATTAGACATACATAAAGTGGCATATGCAGTAATGGTTTTACGGGGTAGTTATTCTGTAACCGAGTCGAGAAATGCGCGATTCGCAGTAGAGTTGAATTTTCATGCTTCAGCAAGATTACACACGACGCCAGGTCCTTGAATACTAACAGACGCATCGATCACCGAATCGCGTTAGATAGATTGTTAGATTTATAATATTTTTCTACAATGGAAAGTTCTGTAATTGTAAGCCGAGAAGGTTCCACGAGATATAAATCTCCTCTATCGTCTCTTTGCCCCTCCCAGAGAACGCGATAACAACTGGTTTGTGATAGACATGGCAAGTGAATTGCACTGTGCGGTCGATGATGTGAGATATCGCAAATACAAATGAAATGCGATTACGAATGCGAAAAAGGAAAAGAAAAATCAGGCCATTGTGGAACATTAAACATTTATAATCGCGACCGGTTTCGCTTTATAATACATAATAAGCATTTTCAAGCAATTTAAAAAATGGAAACTAACAGAATAATCAAACAATGAGTTAAACAAACAAACGCTATTGCAACGATAACGGAGAATCTGACTTCATTCACACAAAGTCAATTAAAAAATCACACTTATTAATGAAAATTGAAATATAATTTACAAACTTTCGACTCGACCTATAGAGTCATAATCATACATCTATGTAGAGAAGAAGTAAAAACTAAAACAATGAGTTTACATACTGCACTTGTACAGAAGAATTCAATCAGATTGGTCCACTGAATCGTGCTGCCGGACAGGAGTCGATCTGAGCAAGCGATAAGGAACAATTTCAAAAATGGTTTAACTAACTTAACTTGTTTGGACTCATATATAGTCATTCTATGGACTTTCGTTATAGCCGTATTATTTACAATTGTAATTATCCAACGATGGCTACTGATCGTAATGCAAAAAGTATTCAGTTAAATCATGGTAACAAACAATTTTGGTAGAAAGTGTTGGTTAACTGAGTTCACTGAGTTAACCCACAGTTTTGCATTGACTTTTCTACCAATAGCCAACACTTAATGCATGGCAGACTGTTGGCTAACGTGAATTAATCTACTGAACTCCGAGCGTTAGCGAGTTGATTAATCGATGAATGAGTAGTTTAGTAGATAGATTAATTCACGGTAACCAACAGTCTGCCATGCATTAACTATTACTGATTTTAAAATTCGTTGTGTGGTTGAAGCTGCTTTCATTAAACAGTTCTCCGGTCGTGTTGTTAATTTGGATGCCAGTTTTTTTTTCAATTTGGATTCAAACATTTTGCTTATCGCTTGCTCAGTTCTATTCCTGTCCGGCAGTCGGCACGATTCAGTGGACTAATCTGATTGCTTTCTTCTGTACGAATGCAGTATGTAAACTGATTGTTTTAGTTTTTAATTCTTCTCTACATACTGTACATGCATGATTATGACTCTTGGTCGAGTCGAAAGGTCGTAAATTATATTTAAATTTTCATGGACGAGTGTGGTGTTTTCAATTGGAAACAAACGTTAGGTTACATACAGATTAACAATCACTTAAAAACAGACAGAAAGTAAGAAGCACCATTATTTGCCAGAGAAGTGTTCTGTTTCATCTTCACTTTTAAAATTGCTTGAAAATGATTATAATGTATTTAAGCGAAACCAGTCGCTATTATATAAATGTCTAATGTTCTACATTCAATCAATCAATCAATTCCGTAACCTGTTGTCAGGTCGTGGGAGCACGCTTGATGACGTGTGAACAATCTTTTTCTATGTCGCACTGTTCTTTGCATTTCTGCTTGTCTCTGACGCGCTCATACCAGTCCATTGAGTAATGTTGCTGATCCAATTGATCATCAAGTCTTCAGTAATAAATGCACCTAGATATTTGAAGCAATGTACCTCTTCCAGTTGTGTTCCCTGCATCAGAATTGTTTTGTCATCTGCTCTGTCTGCATTGTGGTGCCTTTTCTGATCTCTTGTAACTAGGATTTTACTTTTTCGGTGCTAATAGTCATTCCCAGATCATTGTCTGCCTTGTTAAGTCGACTGGTTAATTCAGCAAGTTCTCCTCTATTCTCTGCGATTAGGTCGATATCGTCCGCGAACCTTAAATTCTTTGACCTGATTTTCCTTTTCCTGTTTCGTATTCGATATCCTGAATGTGCATCTCTAACCCCGATATTTCATTTCTTTGAAAGTAGATTAGTTTATGATCGTTGTATTGTAAAAGAGGTATACTTCGAATTAAAGCTCGCAGGATTTCAGAAATAAGATATAGCTGAATACTTTAAAACAAATGTTTTTCCAACTTTCCTGTTTAACAAAAATTGTTATTTGTGTTGTTCTATTCAGCTGAAAATTAAATCTATACGGATAATCTTAAATTTCCTTTAAAAAATTGGATTTGTTGTTTGTTTAAATCTATCGGTATTATTTTACATTAATTTTCGAATTCCCAATATCCAGTGTAAATGCTTATTAGCCTAGCGATTAAACAGGTGATCGACTGTATAGTTATGTATTTCAATTTTGAATGAGACAATACCACTGGAGTTCTTCAATTCTCCACCAGATGCAAGCTGCACAGAGTTTGTGGGCGCGGCTGGTAGGTATAAGTGGTTGCGACATAGTCAATCTGAGCTGAGTCAGGGGTAACACGATGCATTATTTATGCGGTGAGCTTTCTGGATTAGCAGTATGCGTATGGAACTTTTTTTCTCCGCGATCAAACTACTCCCTCAGACATACCTTTTCTCCCACTCTGTCAACTCCAACTACTGGTGTATAGAAGATCTGAGACTGCTCGCTCCAACACTCTATTATCAACCGTTTGCTGTGCTAGGCGACGAGACTGAAGTACTATGTATAAAAAGTAGGCTAGAAGTCTGTCGGCAAGAAATCGCAATTAAGCATCCTGATAAAAAATACCACTGAACCGCTTAGTCAGTAGTTAGTAAGTAGTAGAGGAGGACTGGACAGCGCTGTTTCTATCCAACTGCAAAGTTTATCAGCTGATATTTTCTCTCGAGCCATTTTGCATAAATGGTGATGGCCAAAAACATTCATCGAAATAATTCGCACAACTGATCCACTATTGCTGACAGTTGTTTGCTAAATGTTGACATATTGTGTAAATATCCTATCCTCGGTATGTGACAACAGGGAGACCTTCCCAAAATTAATTGTCTGTCTTCTGTGTTAGCTATCTCCTCCTAGACCGCCAATTAGAAAAAGCTGAAAGTTTGGGTACCCACCCTTTGAATGACGGTGCAGGGCATGGACTATGTGATTTTTAATGTTTCTTCGTATGGGTGCCACAGATTCCGTTTTATACATTTTTAGGACTATACGTTACTTTTATGCCTCTTCTTGGTGCACGATCTTAATAAAATTTCGTAGAGATAATGTACACCTTACGTTGTAGTGAAATCACCATTGACTACAGTTATATTGCATTTCCCATTATTGATTTATTGATCGATTTGTTATAACACATTATTCGCAAACTTTCCAAATTTTCATTACTGATTCGAACAACATTTGTCGCATTTGTAAATAACTTAATCGTAAAACATACTGCAGAATCAAAGAATCAGTTATTTTCAAATTATTGTTTAAAAACTATTCATTAATGTGTTTACTAATGAAAATACTGTACAAACAGACTTGGAATTAAATTACATAGACATTATTAAGTTGACATAGGGATTGTCATTCGCGACAAAATGCTAAAGAAATGAAAATCAACTAATGGCTCTCAGCCAAGAGGTGCTAAAGAGAATGAGACTGCAACGAAACAATGCACTGCCTGACAACATCCCACAAACGCGACTGCGAAACCCTCGCACAGCGCACTTTCCATCAACAGTTCTACGCTGTGTGGGTTTTTATTAGCGCGGGCTTGAGACATTCGCCATTAAAAAACGCTATGAAAATTACAAGTTCCGTTTTGTGCTACTAGAAACCCATTGCAGCTTCGCTTGCCAAAAACATTACTGAGCAATTAATTTTTTGCTAAGAGGCCTATGTCCACCCCAATGTCCAAAAGAATTCAAAGATGCCCTATTCAGCCCGATTAACTCATTAGAACAATACAGACTGAATTTCTAAACTTATTCGCCGGAGAAATTTGATTTTAACAAAATTGATTTAACTAATTAGCCTTAAAAATTCTAAAATTGACTGTGATTCGAGGAGAGGTTTTCGCAACGTCATGGTAGCTACGTTTCTCCGATAACTGGGAAACCTTAATTATGACTTGACCAATGATATTCTGCGTCGAATAGTGCCTTAGTCGGG
This sequence comes from Nematoplana nigrocapitula, assembly GCA_032274565.1. Taxonomy (NCBI): domain Eukaryota; kingdom Metazoa; phylum Platyhelminthes; order Proseriata; family Nematoplanidae; genus Nematoplana; species Nematoplana nigrocapitula. The sequence goes on along the minus strand of JAUYWV010101020.1, from coordinate 2,824 downwards.
GCGATAGTGTTAAAAATGAAGAAGATAAAGAACAAACAAACCCACACAGACCCAAGACCTATGTATAAGTAGATATTGGCAGGCAATTCAAGGCTGAAATTTGCACCGTGGAGATATTTCGCATGGTATAATGAGCTAATCAGCTTATCTGCTGATGATAATGCCCCGTACTGCCCAACCACGCAGCCAGCGGATGTCAGCTGATCAGAGAGATAACGTAATCGCTGGCATCGTATCTACATTATGCCAGTCATGCGTGAGTATTCTAAAATTGAATGTGTTTGGAGGAGATGTTTTCGCACCGCCATGATAGCTACGATTGACCGATCACTCGAAAACCTTGATTATGACTTGCCCAGTGAAATTCTTCGGCGAATGGTGCCTTAGTCGGGATGATAGCGTTAAAAATGTAGAAGAAGATAAAGAACAAACAAACACACATAACTAAGACCTATTTATAAGTAGATTTTTAGACACTTTTTAATGCTGCTAAATCTTTACATCATCTTATCCCTGTTGTTGTTATGCGATCTGAATTGCTTCCATGGAAATGCTGACGGCATTCGATTTGAACATTTATTGCAAGTGATGATTCTTTGGTTAGAGTCCGAGCTAGCGGACGCGTTTAATATCCTAGAACACTCTTGTTTAACAGCGCTTTAAATCCTGCTAGATGAACCTATTTTTTCGAAAACTGATCGCCAATGTCCCTCTCCTAAAAGAATGGCCGTTCTAACTGTTGGTTAGATCGCTTAACACATTTTTTGTTTTCGACTATTGACACAAATCTGCATGGTGAGGTTGATTTGGTTAAAATCTGGAAATTCATGTCACCACATCTAGGTCATTTTTTAACACCTCAGGAAATTGTGGAAAAAGATTCGGTGGATAAATAGCAGTAATCGTTGGTCCATTAAGCATGTCTTTCTCCATTTCAGTAAATGCCGCATGTGGACCAGCAAGCGGTTCGCAATCTGTCGATGTTGTCGAGTCGACACCTGTCGGTAAGGAGTGCTTTCCATCAGATTGGATGTTTTCAAATGTACGATTTAACTGAGAAGTTGAAAACCGATGATTGTATGATAGAAGATGCATTTAAATAATTTTCAGTTAGTAAATCTAACTTTATTGGTCACTTACAGGTGCAAAAGTAAATTTTGTCGTTCCTGTATGGTATAATATTCTACAGCATTTTCACTTCAAATGAAAATAAGTCCAACTCAAATTTACATAATTAAAATTAAAATTAAAACCAAATGTCCGCTTCATAGGAGCGGTGACCCTGATTAAACTGTTATATTGAGAGAAAATCAAAATGGCTTAATTTAAACAAGACGACTTCGAAGAATGAGTTCGACGTTTGTTGTGAACATTTCCTGCTGACTTGAGACAGTAGACCTCACGGAGACCCAAATGATAAGGTTACAAATAGGCGAGAACAACTGGGTGAGAAGGATAACTAACGCGAAGTTGGTGGAAGGACAAAATAAGTAGATATCAGAGAAGACGTAGGCCTCAACCAAACTCTTTCCGAAAGAGTGGTGCGGAACAGACTCCGGTGGGCTGGCCATGTAGCGAGAATGAGGGAAGAGCGAGCACCAAGGCGAGCTTTCTTGGTGGAAGAAACGGGAAGTAAAAGAAGAGGACGACCCAGACAACATTGGAAAGATGGTGTGAAGAAGGATGCAGGAGGTATGGAGAACTGTACCGATGTGGCGAATAATAGAGCATGATGGGGGAAAACATTGACCTTACCTATATAACATATTGACTCAGATAAAAATAACATGCCTATACTGTGTGTGAGGGCGTGAAAGTGCAAATTAATTAAGATAATCAGGGTTGGGGTTGCTATCCACCCCATGGTACTTAAAGCTACATTTTTTAAAATTGGTAATAAATAATATATTACGATAGCGATTTCAATTTTTTCACAACCAAACTAGCAACTATATAGGAAACATTTGTAGAATTGTAACCATGGATTCTTTGGTTTCAGAAAAGCATTTGGTACACAACTATGGAAGTTAGAAATCTGTTCTGGGTTCGCTAGCGACCCCATGGTAGTTTGAAGGTTAAATGAACAGAGTTTTTATAAAGAAATTTAGCAACTAACAATAAAGTATGAGGCAGTCCTTATTTTTTAATGGTTGCATCTGAGCTGCGCGAAGAATTTCATTGCCTGGCTGAGCTGGTGTGGACAAAGAGTGTTTGTCTATAATATTCTTCAACACATGACCATTTCAAAGCCCTAAAATAAGCTTGCGTCGATTCAATTCAGGTGGACGCCGACGTGATTAGTTTTGCTTGGTGTCTAAGGGTTAGCGCGTTATAAAGACTCAATTATATATTTTTTGTGTAAACGATCACGATAATGACAGTTCAGGTGCATTCACGTAAGTGGTCATCCGTTTGCTGTTTTTTGCAGGTTCCATTCTTTTCAATCTCTCCTCCGAAGTCACAAACTTCCAAGCGGAGCCGTCAGCTCGACCAATCGAATGCTATGTCCGGTACAATTCAACGACTAATCTGGTTACACTTGCCAAACCATTCGTTTTCGAGACTCTCAGAGGTTGTTATAACAATTCGCAGATTACTATGTCTCAGGTACGGATGAAACGCAGGGTACCGAGTGTTTCTTTAAAATGACGACTCTCTGCATTCACCCAAATTGTGGGGGCCTAGAGATGTCAAAATTATAAACGCGGCGTCTTTCCACAAAACACTTCGTCCTTCTATAAAGCACGGCGACTTTTCATAAAACACTTTGTCTTTCTATAAAGCGCGGCGTCTTTCCATAAACGCGGCGTTTTTCCACAAAACG
>JAUYWV010101009.1:0-13492 GCA_032274565.1 Nematoplana nigrocapitula | reverse complement strand
AAGTGAGCATACAGTGCGCAGCTGATCTATGTAACCAATGGTAACTGATCTCTCAACTGGTTGCCAAGCAACAACTAAAGTAGGTCAAGGCTGGGGTAGAGCGTAGCTTTTACCACTACTGGTGTGAAGCGCACTGCTGAGTCCAATCGGCCATGAAATAGAACCAACCGCTAGCCGGAAAAATCGCAATCAAATTCATAACAAGATAACCAACGGAAAACCAGAGATTCCTTTCAAACATCGAGGCTACGATATCACAGGTTCCACGTGTCAATATCACTACGTGGGTTACGCAGTGCTGTTTTCGAACGCCAGTGCCGTTTTTTGGCGTTTTTTCAAAGCTGATGAAATTTTTGTGTTTTTATAAATTTTAAAACTATATTAAATTATAGGTAATTTATTGCTGGGATAAAACTGGTAATCGACCACACTATAATGTAATATGTAAAGACACAATTTATATTTGAAACAATAATGTTTGTATGTAAAATTAATAAAACTTTCACTACGTGTCATTACCACTAATTTTCTTTTTAGATGGTATCATTATTTGCTTACAATTTGTTTCATTTTAAGAACTTAGAAGGATAACGACGTTAGTTATTCATAACTTTTATATATCTTCGAAATATTATACAGTATTGTATAATATGACCCTAAAATATCCGTGACGTTCATTTAATGAAGTATGGCAATTGAACACTTGTACAATGTTTCTACATTTGATCCCTAAAAAATATACCATACCACATCATTAGATTTTGAAGTATTAGGCATTGTCAGACCTTTTCATGTGACCGACCCAAACAGATACATTATGCTCTAACGACGCTGGTATTTCACCTTAGTTACAGCCGCCTATATAACGGTGTAGTCAAGATATTAAAAGACGAAAGTAGCTTAAGTTACCTGCTGGTTACTGAAGGTTGTTCGCTTCACAAAAGAGCCTACGCAAACCGAATTACATACTCTTCAGAGATTCCAGAACTACAGTAGACCCGGTAGAAGACGTTTTTGAAGAGTGCTCCCTCCAAAGCGTAAAGGAAATATACGGTTTAAATTTACTTTGAATCATTTGATTGATTTTTTAACATCGCGTAGAAACTACCCTACCTGTAGAGAAAAGACGTATCGCTGGGCAAGGTCTCCGGTTTTAAAATCCCAAAGAAGAACAATTCACACTCTGACTATTCCTTGACTGATGGGTTACATATTTTACAAAATGTAAATAAAATCTTAGCCGGCGTTATTTTGGTTGATCAGCGTTATTATTTTGAATATGGCCTGTACCAGCACTGCTATAAGCAAACTTTTGACTAAAATAGCTATTTTATTTAACATTTCAAAATAAATAAATAAAAATAATATTAGACATAAAATGTTTGAAGGAGAGGGAGAGGAGGAGACGGTTACACTAGAGTCACGATCCACGGACACGAAGGAGGCTGGATTGTCTACACATAGAAGAGACAATTTCAGTAGCACACTGCAAAATCACAATTAGTCAAAGAGACGATGTAATCCTGTTCAAAAGTGCCCGAATACATCCGGATAGCTAAGTTTTTTTTAAAGTAACTGGTTGACTTCATTCGTTGCGTAAATTCATACATTGCTTTGATGTCATGTGTGTCAAATTTCCACCAAAGTTCAACAATCATATCAGCTGTCTGATGATTTAATTCTCAAATTTAGTATTGTCTTGTGTTTTCAGGCTGCGGACGAAGCTTCCCGAGCTGTCATGAGCAAATTGAGTGCCCACGGTGTCAAGCTCGTCTTGCCTTCTCTGCTCAACGCGCTCCAGGAGGACTCCTGGCGGACCAAAGCAGGTGGGTGACCTTCTAACTCTGTTGCCTCAAGACTTAGTTTGTGAGGCCGTGTATTCTCTGTCTTTGTTTGTAGTAAAACTGGTTTCGAAATATTTTTCAGGGACTGCCAAACTTGAACTACACATTATTCAGACATTTGGTAGAGCAGTTGTCTCTTGTAGTGAAGGTGGCAGGTTCGAGTCCCGGCTTGGCCTGAATTAAATTTCCCTCGTCCCTGGATGACAACTTTGTCAGGCGAGTGTGTTTCGGCCCGAAAGGGTTCGCTCGGTCTGAGACCAGATCTTCTAGGTTGCGTTGGTGACCGTAAAGCGAAAGATCGCCTAGCCGTAAATACTAAAAAATGTAGGATTCCGCTCGTTTACGCCCATATACTAAAGAGTAGTATACTCTCTTAAGCAGTTATAATACTGTGTGGGTTGTAAAAAATAAAATGTGCCTGAAAGCCAACCAATTTGTGTATTGTAGGTATTACATTTATCAGACCATTAGAAATTATTAAATATATGAGAAGTTGCACATAATTAATTGGTGTTCGGCAACGACTCCAATCTAAATCTAACATGTGTTAATGTATAAATAATTGTTGCTCTGGACCGCGGGTACGCAACTTACGTCCGACGGATCGCTTGCACCTTATAAATCTAGCTGCCATTTGGGAAACTTATTTAGGATTATACTCGGTGTGTCCGTCCAGGTTCTGTGGAGTTGCTGGGCGCGATGGCCTATTGCGCTCCCAAGCAGTTGTCCGCCTGCCTTCCCCAGATCGTCCCACGACTGATGCAAGTCCTCACCGACTCGCACATGCGCGTCCAGAAGGCCGGCGCTCAGGCCCTCCAACAGATCGGCAATGTGATCAAGAATCCGGAAATTCAAGGTCAGTCAGTCCACAGCGTGTTTGCGTGTCCAAATGCATCCGCTAAAGCAGAAGACATGCCTTATTTAATGGTTGATCGCTGGCTGAATTTAATTGCTTTCAGTGTTTAGATATACATTTTTCATGTTACACTGCGCGAATCAATTCATAATACAAATTTCTTTATAATTTTTTTGCTGGCGCATACTCTCGACCGAAATTACAACACCAACTATTCAAAACAATTTGGAAAAAGCAGGCCAGCATCAAAACCCAGAAACTTTGACGAACATAGGGAGGCTATGGCTATCATATTTTGGACACCCAAACTGTTAGCACGCTGAAGAGAAATGCACAGTACCCCATATGACAATGGCATCTGATGGGGTTGTAATCCCTTCCCAATTGGGACTTAGGTAGTGTAGAGGAAACCATCGAATGTACAGTATATTTTAACGTTTTAAGGGACTCGCTGCTGATGAGGATGGTATTCGTTCAAAACCTTAAAATTATATTTTGTGACATTGCGGTTTTCTTTGTGAGAACTATCTTCCTTTGTTCGCATTTCAGATCTTTCTGGCGTAGAAACCAAATTCTTGGCAATAGATTTTCTCCATAGTGTATTTGAAGTTTACACAGAGTTGAGATTGCATCCTCCTAAATTCAAATCTTTCCTCTCCTCTCTTCTTCCCTCCTCTTTATATTCACTTCTCTCTTCTTCCCCTCCTCTCTTTTTTATCTTTCGCTTCTATTCTCTCTCCTCTCATCTCTTTTCTCATTTTATTTTTTATTTTATCTTCACTTTCCTCTCCTCACTCACTTCTCTCTTTGTTCTGTTCTGTTCTCTCCTCTTTTCTGTTCTCTTTTCTCCTCTTCTTTTTCCTATCCACTCCTCTCTTTTTCTCTCTTTTTACTTTTTCTCTATTTCTCTCTAAGAGCGAGAAAAGAGAGAGAGACGAGAGATAATGTCGTAGAATGTCCCAGGGAATGTAGCACTTGGCCAGTCGGAGCCCCCGCCACGAGAAGGCGGCTGCATGGGGGCATGTTTCAGACTGGAGAGTGGTAGCGTTATCTCACACTATTGCCTGGTAGTTAATGAACTCCAGAGATTCTACGGGATTACTGGTCACTATACATTGGAAACTTTCAGTGCTTTCAGCTGGTTATATCACTGTGTTTCCGTTCTGTGAATGCATTGGACATCACTAAGAATTTGATGAGTCCGGTCGTTGATTACGCCATTCAATTTCAGGCTTACCCAGTCTCTCGCCAGGCTGGGTTGGTTTTAGTGTAAGCTCACCGTGTTTAAATCCCAATTTCAGTCCTAGTCCCCTTGCTGTTGGACGCCCTGCAAGATCCGATGCAGAAGACAACGGCCTGTCTGCAGGCCCTGCTGAACACCAACTTTGTCCACTTCATCGACGCACCAAGTCTGGCCCTGATCATGCCAGTGGTCGAGCGCGCTTTCCAAGACCGGGCTACAGAGACGCGAAAAATGGCCGCTCAAATTATCGGCAATATGTACTCCCTAACCGACAAAAAGGTATTCGACGAGACACTTTTAGTCTACTCGTAGTGGATGTGTTTTTTTAAAGTAGAAAATTAGCTTTCCAGTTATATTACTAATTTAGTAGTATATGTTGTATGCGACAATATTGATTGTGCGATTTTGATTTTCCTTCTAGGATTTGGAACCTTATCTGGACTCCGTACAGCCTGGTCTCAAGTCGACCCTCTTGGATCCCGTTCCCGAAGTGCGAGCTGTTGCTGCCCGAGCCTTAGGAGCTATGGTCCGAGGAATGGGAGAGGCCTGTTTCATGGTGAGTTCATGCTATTTAATAAAAAAAGGTATTTTTTTGTTTTTATCTATATTACTTATATTAGCAAAATAGTAATTTTTGCAAAGAAAAAGGGAAACTGGCGTCATTGTAAGTCAATTCAAAACAACCGCACTTGAAAATTAAAATAAAGACGTATAGTACAAGCTTTTGATTCCACTTAGAGTCATAATCATGTATACAGAAGAAATCAATCAGATTAGACACTTTCCATGTTTTGATGGCATAATTTGCAAATAATCCGAAAGTCTCAAATTTAACATTTAGAAAATCTACCCACTCCAAATGCTATCTTCGTTTCTTTTATTTTCATTCTGTTGGAACTAAAACCATCGTAGCGCATGGTTTATTTCTTCGTGCTCTTCAAATTTCTAGTCCCGAACATTGTGACATATTATATATTGGTGAACCTGGAAGAGATTTGAGTTGTATTAAAAACATGACTCAATACTGTCTGTCTGTCTGTCTCATTCCCGGTCGGGGGGGGGGGCGTCAGCACCTCGATCCCCGTAAGGAAGGTCTTCTGGCAGTCAAGCGTCACCCCGAGGAGGCGGGGGAAGGGTTCGAAGGAGACAGGGTTGTTCCCGAAGAACAGGGACGGTTTGGCCTTCCCGTTAACCTCTCTCGGGTCGAGGGTGTGGTAGGACACGACTGACTTTGGAAGTGAGAGGGAGACCTTCCATGTCTCACACCATAAGACGAGCCAGTCGGCCGCGGGCTGGAGGGCCTCGCTACACTGGCGCGCATTTGTGCCCTGGGCGCCGAAGGTTGTGTCGTCGGCGAACGCCAGGGTGAGGCATTGCTCCGGGGCTCCCCAGAGAAGGTCATCCATAAAGATGAGCCACAATGTGGGAGCCAGCACGGAGCCCTGTGGGAGGCCGTCCGAGAAAACTCGGGCCTGGGATGACGATCCCTGCCAGTGGACGAAGGCCCTCCTGTCGGCAAGGAAATGGGACACCCATCTCGTGAAACACGAGGGGATTCCCTTCCTGGTCATCTTGGCTATGAGTGCCCTCCTCCAGACCCGGTCGTAGGCCTTGCTGAAATCCGCGAGGAGGGCGGTCCGCTTGGCAGGTTTCTTCGCATGGAAACCGTCAAAGATGTATTGGACGGCGGCGGCTACGTGCTCGTCCGTCGTCCGATCTTTTCGGAAACCGGCCTGGATGGAGGAGGTTGTTAGCCTCGAGAAAGTAGGTCAGCCGTTCATTTACCAGGCGCTCCATCAGCTTGCCCAAACAGCTCAGGAGGCTGATCGGACGGTAGCTGGAGGTGACACCCGGGGGCTTTCCTGGCTTGTGGATGGGCCGAATCTCCGCAAGGCGCCAAGCCGATGGGATGGAGGAGGAGGACCAGCATGCCGTTACACGGTCTTACCCGAATTCGTCTGTGAGGAGGACCAGCACAGGTTCAGCACCTGTGAGTTCGTAAAGCATGTCGCTTTTTCAGTTGAGCAGCAGTCTCGCAGGGCGGCCAACCTTTCCACGACCTATTCACCATTACCGGGTGGTGGATCGACTGAGTTCAGAGATAAACTCACGCCTCGCCAGATACTTTTATATGTATGCGAGGACGAATCTAATGATTCTTTCCCACATCGGAATCCGTGAGAGTTTATTAATCTACAGAACTGCAAACCGGCACTACATACGCAAACCTACGAAGTAAATTGCTGACGGGGAGGGTGCGGTTCCTGTTCCACAAAACATCAAGAAAGCGGCGCTGAATGTAATTAGATCATTTAATGTGCACTGCGCAAATACATCGGGTACATGGGCCGTAGATTACGGATCGATAATTACCATGGATAGGACATAGTGATAACTGGTATAAAACTGAATTAGACGCAAAGTCAGTTACTAAAGGCAAAGGTAAAACAAGGAGAACACACACACACACTTCAGCTGATACACAAATGACTCGACATAAAAAGGGCAATTTAAAATGGAAAGAAAGCTAGACTGGTTATACATGTGACGTACGTGACTAGACTGTTAAGACAATCAAAAACATCAATCGATATACATGCTAACTACTCTTTGTATACAGTAGTTGATAAATTAGTTGGTTAGCTGATGAACAAATACGACTGCACCTGCAATAATATTTTCGACAGTCGAAGGTACAATTGATCCGGAATATATGGTGCGAATTCGTGGAGATAACGGAAGTGTTGTCCGCACGGAGCTCATATACTGTATAGTCTAACCAGTAAAACCAACGAAAATCACAGAGGGATAGCCTAAAATAACTAACTTAATAATTCTAAAAAAAAATTACTTAATAATAGAGGTACACAGCAAAAGAGCTTTTGTTCATGTCATGTTAAGGAGGCATAGATACATACTAATAAATATACATAAAGGAAATCCCAATATATATGTATTAGAAACGCAATGGCAGATCGAACATCACTTAGAGCTCTAGTGAGACAGAGTGATTTCAAATTGTTTCTCTAACAATACGACTTGTGCGACCGGTCTACTACTCAGTTAGTAGTATCAATGTAAACTCTATATTTTCTTCGTACACATTAAATTGAGGTGACAAAAATATACCCGTTGAAATCCGAAGCAGAAAAAGAGATACAAAATAAATAGAAGTGGAAGAGAAGAATTGGAAAAGGCGAAGGGTAAGATGGGGAAAATATGAAAATATGAGTAAAACGTGAGAAAGTATGCAAGGCGAGGGAAAACAAGAGCAGAAGGAAAGAAGGAAGATAAAGTAGAAATGGAGAGTGGTTGGGAAAAATCAAAGTTAGGCGAATTGGAATTTAATACGAAAAGAAAGCTGGTTAGAAGAATACATAGGAAGGGGAGAGAAGAACAAAGAGGCAAAGAGAACGTAACTGGCACTGAAACTATTGCATTGAACAAAAAATGGACATCTTGAGGCGGGGGGGGGGGGTTGGTGAGTCATGATCCAAAGCGTGGGTATACATTACTACTACTATAACATACTGGGAGGTGTGTACAACCTGGTCTTCCGTTGACCGAAGTCTCCGGAAGCAAGTCTGATCTTCCGCGACTGTGCAACCATAGGCTCTAGTACTTTGCCCGAGAAGGGACTACGGTAGCGACCCTGTATGAGTAAATCCTACATGTTTGATTTGTCCGCTTTTTTATGTGAATAAGAATTTCAATTCTTCCAGATTGTAGACAAATCGTTACTTTCCGAGGCTTATTGATTTAAATATCACTTGCTGAAATAGCTAAAACATTACTGTACATATTTTAATGCCTCCCAAACTCTGAATTGCATTTTTGGCCTAATTTCACTTTCTGCATCGGCATTATGAAATTAGCTGGATTCGACTTCATAAGATAGAACAACTAATGCATTTTCATAAAAAGTATTTTATTTCTTGTTAGAAAGCAGAAAATAGCAGTCGAAGTAAACAATATATTATAATGAAAAATCAAAGTTAGACTGCTACAAGTTTAGGTACATAGCATTGTACTATAATGGAACAAATGAGACTACAAAATAAATTAAGAAATTATTCGCTATTTTAAAAGAACATTAAACACGCGATATAATATCAATATTCTTCCTATATGTGAAGCCTGTTTCATAAATAAAAAATATCAGTCAATTATTTAATTTTATTAATATCTTCATTCCGCCACAAATGTTGGTTTTGTCCTCGTCGACCTAGCCATGTCGACTGCGGATGCGTTGCCTTTTCATTTGTACTTGTGGTTCTGCAATGAAACACAATTAAAGGTTAGGTCATGTTTACAAATTAGATAGCTGTTCATAGGAAATTATCAAATTATACAATTTTTATCAACCTTCCGTAGTTATATTCATTCATCGAGGTTACCTTCTTCAAGTGCTCGTTTTTCCAATTCGCCGAGAGCATCCTGGATCTCTTCGACATCTCGAGTATTGTCATCTACCTGCAGATCAGTATTGTCATTCTCCTCTTCAGCAATTGCAACATAGGCCACCAAAAGAGAGGCGAAGAGAAAAACTATTAGACTTCTCATCTTGGAATGATACTGCTCCTTCCCCGCAGCTCTTTATATAGAACCTTTTACTGGAAATCAGTTAGGTTCAAGTATCTTTTGTTTATGCTCTCTATTCTTCCAGTGACAGACTGAAACTAGTAAACAATACTGGCATCATTCGTGCTGCAATCCCAACAAAGTGCTTCACAGTTCATTGAAGTGGATTGGATGCAAGGCATAACACGCTTGACTGGCTGCATCGGTCAAACAAATGAAACCAAGAATGTTGAAACAGATTTATTTTTCATCGTGATGCTCTCCCTTTATCCTGTGCGTGAATTGCTAAATCTGCATGATGAATAGCAAAACAGCTACAACACAAAGTCTGTGTCATTAAGTAGAAATAATTTCCACCATTTTCCACACTATATGTGTCATGATATAATTCTTCATTTGATCGAGAATGACTGCAATTCGGAAAGGTTGGGAGTTGTTGATCTGATACGATTGCTGTATCTTATTTCAAAATCTTCAGCTCGAAGCGCTTTTTGAGTCGTGGGAAGATATACCAGTCATATATACATGAATTAATGAATGAAATTTATTGTAAAGCAATAGGCAAATACAGGTACTTAACATAACATAACATGATTGTATTTAGACACTTCGCCAGCTGACATAGAGTACATACTTAAACAAAAGATAAACATTTAATAAATGAACAAAGAGCCAAGGTGTCAATAGGAGAATAAAAGTCTATTACATTTGACACCTGACTATAATAATGAATCAGAAGTATAAAGCATAAAGAATAGTTGGCATTTAACTTAAAAATGATTTTACTTAATAGAGAGAAATATGAAGAAATTAGTTTCATACTATTATTTATTTAATTATTTTATTGACCATAAAATAGTTTTTTAAATTAATTAATTAATTTATTTGTTTGTTTCTTAAATATTTTTTATTGATTTATATGAGGTAAGCTAAGAAGACTTAAAGGGCGAAAATAGAAGCCAAACCAAAAATAACCAAAGATGGTTAAAGTTGGACAGCTGGTTTAATATCACCACACCGCTACAATTCGACCACTGAATACCATTATAATGTACACTTACGTATACCCTGACATACTTACATATACAACTGGGTCATAAAAACATTAAAACGTAAACATACAGTAGAACATCAGAGAAACACCTAACAAACTGAACTGAGATCAACTTTTGAAAGTTTATACTTGAAAGAAGAATAAGATTTTGAAGAAACAACATCATCGGGCAAAAGATTCCAAAGATCCGTGACACGACAAGTGAAGAAATGGGTTCTGCAAATGAAGTAGTAACTATATAACAGGAAGAACTTTATTTTTAAGAGAATTTCAGCGAAGATTGAAAGGATTACGATCAAAAATAAAAAAAGTCATTACAATTCATATCCATTTATCAGGGACGGGGGAACGATTGCTTTCTAGGGGTGTCAAACTACAGTAATTTAATGCTTGCGGGTATCTTCCGAATTACGTGATATATATTTTTTCTTCTATTATAACAATACTATTACAATGTTCCAAACTTAGATTTTTATTCAAACATAATTTTTTTAGCTCAAGCCCTCACACGGAAGGAACATCTCAGCGTTCAAAATGCATCTTGCTCGATTTTGCTTGGTGTATAAGTCCGCGGATGCGTGCGCGACTGTCCGCGCGCACAGACATGTCATCGACCAACTCGTCCAGCATATGAAAATGTTTAGGGTAAGCAGCAAGGACACTTTTTATTGCTCTAAATCTAACACACCAACGTGTTGGACATAAACCTAAAAGACTGATCACTTCGCCATTTCCAAAGAGGGATTCGTACTGTGCCACTCACTTTTACAGGAACAATCTCTTGTCTTTGGAAAGAAGAATGTCAGGGGTGGGTGGAATGGATTTTCTGGTAGCTCAGAGGAGGTTCACGTAGCGGTTGATGCAGTGGCTTGGGAGTTGGGTGGCGCTGCAGGTAGAGCGGTTGATAATTATAATTATAGTGGCTTGGGAGCATGGGCGTGCCCAGGATTAGTTATTGAAGGGGACCACGACTTAAATTCCACATATAGATGTATTTTGACTAAAGTTATTTTGTTGTATGGTTATGAGAAATACGCAAGTTATAAAATTCCGTACATTAAAATAATGCTTCTATATATACGAGGGGGAGTCAATAAGTAAGCGGACTCGATACGAAAGCAAACTACCACACATATAATCTATGCATTTTATGAACAATAGAAACATCTAAGATATTGGTGAAAATTTCAAGTTGATATCTCCACGGATACCTTCATAATTCAAATTTTAAAAATCGATGTCAGAATTGAGATTATTATTCAAATTTTGTCATAATTCATCATTATATGCAACAGGAATTTACAGCCAGAACGTTTACGTGCCATGAGTTTTTACGATTATAAAGCCGGTTTAAATCCTAGTGACTGTTTACAGAGATTTAGTACTGCTCTTGGGGATGAATGTTCGCTCGACCTTTGAGAAGTCTATCTCCGCTTCCGCATTGGAAATTGGAAGGGTTGCTAATATTTGCAGCGCTGTCGACACATTGGGGAACTGATCACTGCATAGTCCAAGGCACTTAATGCAGTGGAAGGGCGATTTTGAAGAGGGGTATGCTCCCACTGTCGTCTCCAAGAACTGTCAAGAAAATAGGATGAGTAGGCTGTTTGTCCACTTTCCACCTGAAGCCATTGAATTGTGTCCTTGTCCTCAATATAAGAAATATATGATGGCACAAGAGCAACTAGAGAGGCCGCTTACCTTTGATTGGCACCAAAGCCTAGTTCAATGTCACTCAGGACAGCATCGATGGTGGGGAAAAAGACATTGATTCGGTAATAAATCTCAGCATTACATCTATCACCAGAACCGGCTGTTGCCCAAAATACGGATCTCCCTGGTGTTCGGGGTGGCAACAGCGTCACATCAAAACAAATCTGCCAAAATCTGGGCTGTTTCAAAGATCTTCTTGAACTCATTCTTATAATGGACTAATTTGCGCAGGTCAAGGAGAAGGTCGTCGATAAATGCCATGACCTGATCAAATCCAACCCTTATTGTCTGCAGAATTCGCGTAAGAGGTAGCAACTTTGCCGATATATATTTCCTCAAAAATGACAAGTGAAATGATGAAATCTCCTTTCACGATGGAATTAATCAGAGTATGTGCAGTTGGCCGCACTTCACTCGTTGCCCATAGTGTTTCGTCTTGTCTAAAGCCCGGACTACAAAACGGAGGAGATTACGCATGCGGTGAGTGCTGTGTGGCGTTCCGTAAATCTGTTCGTGCACAGGGTTTTCAAACGGTCTTTGGTAATGCGTGTATCGTCTGCCTCATCGATACACTTCTTCAAAAGAGCTGTTCGCTTGGCGCTTGAGGTGAAGCACTCTGATGCTTATATGATGACATCCTGGGCATGCCAAAAAATGACCGCGGGTACGCTAACAGCCTTTGATGCACTAAAATTTAAACAGTGGACGACACAGAAGAAATAGAAAGCATTCTTTGCCACCTCCAAAACTTTTGTGGATATAGTAGGGCACTGGCAGCGTCGAAACCCTGGCTTACACAGTGATCAAAATCCATTTGGAAGCTTGAGACCATTTTGATAATGGTTTCTCCAAGTAACTTACCGGAGAGCTTCACCTCCTCCTCAGAGTCATTCCAACAGGCAAAGAGATCAACAACAGTCACTGAATACTCATGACACACCCAGCGTCCATCAGAATCACGCAATACATATCTGAGAACTACCACCTTCTGCTCCAGTTTGGCGCGGTCTGTAGTCTCATCAGCAAATAAAGCCCAGACATTAGCTATCTTAGCACATGCCAAAACTGTTTCTTGAATTATAGAACCAGCAATGTTGATCATCAGCTCAATCAAGTCATCATGTTGTTTTCCCGTTATTGTTTCATTTATTGTTGTTCATTAATAAATAAACGCATTTTTATTTCTTCTGTTTTCTCAAAACTAATCCTTAAACCATGCCTTTCAAACCCAGTCTTTCCGCAGTTTCTGCCATGCCAGAAGGAAAAGTTTGGACCCAGCCCGCTTGCTGAAAGGTTGTCAGAATCTGATGGCTGCCCACCTGAAGGTGTTTGGGTCAAATACGACAGCAGAAAATATTTGTTAGAAGGAACCGCAGCGTTTCTTATTCCCTATACGTTTATCTGGCGTTCCAAACGACTTGTAGCACCCAATTCGATTGCTATTACTGTATATACGCCGGCGTAGAAGAACAAAGAAAATCTTACAAGTTACGCGCGCACTACCAAGTCAAATAAAAGTAAAACTATAAAAATATACTTTGTTCATTATGCAATGTCATGCTAAACGCACTTCGTCAAGCACAGTGTACTACACAGTGAGACAGAACGAGACAATTGACCAAATATCACAAGTAAAGTCAATGGTTCTAAAATTCAATGACCGCTTTACACAAACTCTGAACTGGTAAAAATACTGTTAAGACAAGAAATATGAATGATTCAACAGAGCATTAAAGTCAATGAAGTCATTAAGAGCAGTGAAAGTGTTGACTTATATCAATACAGAAAAATGAAAATTGAAAAATGTGATTGGAAAAAATGAAAACATTGTCCTTTAATTTATACAAATGCAAAATAATAAAACGCAAAATATAAAAGCAACACAAAAACGTTAAGTGAGAAAATTTCATTACAAAAAAGAAAACATATTGTATCAAGGAGCAGAGAGGATTCTCTTCAATTTTATGTTTGTGTGAAAGTCGTTAAGGGCGTGGGTGCGTTCGACACACGACAGGAAATCGCTCAGTTAAACAAGACTTAATATGCGGCAGTGTCACATGTGGATCCCAGTCACCAACACTGGCGGGTTGGTTACTTGTTACACTGGCGGGTTGGTTACTTGTTACACTGGCGGGTTGGTTACTTGTTACACTGGCGGGTTGGTTACTTGTTACACTGGCGGGTTGGTTACTTGTTACACT
>JAUYWV010100998.1:0-13493 GCA_032274565.1 Nematoplana nigrocapitula | reverse complement strand
GCGCCCGAGGGCAATCAAGTCCTCTCGTATTGCTATTCTGCTCAAATAACCGGTGAAATGCTTGGATCAACTATAAAGTCAGCTTTACAAATGCCCTTAAATATCTCATAACTCGGATCGAGTAAACTATTTCACATAGAAGAGGTAGATCAATGAAATGTGCTATATGACTATACCTCTTCAGTTTTTTTCTTCTTCTTCTGCCCGGTGGACGACTGAATTTCGCCGACGTGGAACAGCTGACGGACCAGCGACAGGGCGCAGGCCTTCGAGGCGTGCTGCTTATTCGAACCGTGTTCGCGCGCGTACAAGCGCTTGTTCATTTTCTTTGCCTGGATCGTCATTTCTGCGACGAAACTCCTGCAGAATTGGGAGAGGAGAATGGTCTATATCAGAATAGAAATCTCCATATATAGAGATGGACCACGATAATCCACGCCAGAATGAGGCTTATTTAACTATCGAATCAACTATCAAGGCTAGAAGTTCAATCTGCGAGTTCTACAAGAGTAGATATAAGCGCTATCAACTTGTAAATACCGCAACATGAATGACGGTGAAATCTTAATAAACTCAACTATCGTCATTATAGTCCTCTAACATTAGGGCACCTCTTTATTGTTATAAAATCTAAACCAACAACTTATGGCCTTAATTTACGGTACCACATTTCGCAAATAACAACTAATCCATAGAATATGCATAGTGTTATCTCTATGCTGGTTACTAAGGTGTGACACTGCTGCAAACGCACATAATTAATTAAATAACATATTTGGTTGTTATAAATTATAAAAATTATGAACAATATCAATAATCCTGTTGGTACACTATTAAATGGGGTCAAGGTGAATTTTCTAGTTTATTGTATTTTAATTTATTATATACTATTTTAGTTTATTCTCTTCTATAAGTTAATAAAATATAATTTTTATTGCGAATGGGGAAGTATTTTTCTGATTATCAATATATGCCCGGAGAATACCTGTTATTGTTGATTTATTAGGTTGTTTTATTAAAAGCAAATTATACTACTGCTACAATGTAGACTCGTTATAGTAGTACTAAACTGACTTTTTATAAGAAGTCGTTATGTTGAAAAAATGTATGTATCCTTCCAAATTTTAAGAGTTGGATGTCTAGGAAATTACTCTATGAATTAACCGCTACTTTCGAACCAATTTATTTTCTATTATCCTATATTCACAAGTACACAAAACATGATAATCAGTATTAAAAAAATAATATGTAGTGTTCCAAAAGTACTCTTTTTCATTCGACTGCCATTTGGTTGTACCAGATGCTAGATCACCTTGCGCCCCCATGCAGCCACCTTCTCGTGGCGAGGGGTCCTGCTCCGGCCGGAAATGTGCTGCACTACCACGGACCTCATACAGTTTATATTTTTCATCCGGGAATTACAACAACATGGTACTAATTGTGCTGTCTTTAGGATTTTGTTTGCCATCTATCCTCGCCTTTCTACGAAATTCGCTGTCGACATCCCCGGCCTGTTTCGCACATCTCGCTTTCCAGAAGTGGTAGATCTATACTACAATACATCGCCAAACAAAATGCCAGTCAAATGAAGAAAAGAACTTGCGGGGGGACAACTCTGTAGATATACCTATATATACTTCAGTCGACCACTTCGTCGGCAAATACACAAAATAACTACCTGATCGGAGCTTCTGAGTAATGCACACAGCCCGCGTCTAGTCTGCCGGATGGAGACTGATCTGTGTGGAGAGAAGCAGAAAATGAGAGTTCGGCCAAAACAAATACTATAGGTAAACCGCCACCGTCTAAACCGCACAAACCCCTCTGCCGCTCATCGTTCTATTGCGTTTACCAACCAAAGGAGTCTGTGCGGGATAGCGGCTGTTCCGCGTAACATAGACAGACACTGGACAAAATGATTTTGGCCGAACTCCCATTCCCCACCGACGAAACATCTCAACCCACTGATCGAAACCGAGACTCGACATACGAGAAGAACGTGCACCGGTTAAACTGTGGTGTACACCGACCCGTACATATTATACACAGAGAATATACAAAGCCGATTCCAAACCAGTTAGGTCTTTTTTTTTAAAAACGATGTAGCTTACTTCCTAAGCAACGACCTTCAACTGTTGCTAAGGGGTCTGATTGAAAAGAAACGTGCTCCGGATGACCCATTTTAATGACGTCACCTCTTTCCAAGAGTTCAAGGTCGTTGCCAGGGAAAACAGGCTGCACACCTTTACTACGCAACGATTGTCATTAGCTTAAATTTAAATTTTTACGCTTACTTCAGAGATACTGAAATTGGGCAACAGCACTACTAAAGAAAGCTTGAGAATATTCCAGGAGCAGTGTAGTGTTAAAGATACGAAAGGGCATGCCATTGAACCGATATTAGGAAAATCTGGTTTTCAAATGATTTCATGACTGTTTTTTGTTATTTAAAAAGTATTTTTGAAAATAGCTAAACGGTGATGTCCCTTACTTTGGAATCGGTTGTGTAATTTAACACTAACAACTACATCCAAAGATGATGTCGACTTCGCAAGCAGCAAAAGCATACATGTACTGTTCCCAGATGCGATATTAAAATGTGCAGAAATACGAGGAAAAACAAGTGGACAAGTGGAACCAGAGACTTGTACACTTAAATATAGGCACAACTCGTTGGTTCACTTAAGTTGTGGAATTACATCATGTTACAGAACACAAGTACAAGATGTATTAATCTGCCTCTGTAAACTAGAAATAATCACCTGGTAATGGATTTTCACTATACTCGCAGGTGTTTAAGTCCGGTTCCCAAATTACTCCAAAACGATTTTTATTAAAAATTCTTGTACTTGTTCTCTGTAAAGTCTGGTTTTAGAACAAAGATAATATTTAGCTACTCGTAGTTCTCAATCCAATAGTCTTCAGTGTTCACACTGATTGCAATAGAGTATGTCCCCATGCAACCGCCTTCTAGTGGCGGGGGTGTCCTGCGCCGGCACTACAGACTGCGCTGAATTTGTATACCATCTGAGCTCTGAGGAACTCCCTGACTACTGAAAACCACTTAGACCAGCAATCAATTTTTTAAATAAATACAAGGGGATAAATATAATATGTATATTGTCCGTTGGTTTTTATTAATGAAAGTTTGATATTCCGTACGTACGCCATACAATTTACGAACAAAACCGCACTTACATCGAACTTTAGAACTGTGACGTCATAAACAGGAAAGATTTCAACTACAGACTGAAAAAGTGAGCAAAGCGCTTAAAATTGCTCAAAGAATTGTTTTTCATGTGCCTAATTTACATACTATACTGATAATCTTTAACCGGTTGCCGGCAGAGTAAAATTCCGGGAGCTAAACCGGTTGGCAGCATTGTAACAACACCAGTCATTTTGTAAACTTATGCAAACAACAGTGAAATAAAGCCCTTATATACTACTAGAATATTTTTCAAATTTTTATATTTGCATACTACTAGAAGTAGTATATTCTGGAAATCATGTATAATGATTTGATGGGACATGAAAGGCTAGAGTGATTTTCTGTCTCACGGTCCCCAGCGCCACCTCTAAGATCCGGCATCAAACCAAACGAACCCTGTCGGGTCGCTAAGCACTCGATTGACCCAGCTGTCAACCAGCAGTGATGAGGGAATTTTATCAAGCCCGAGCCGGGACTCGAACCCACCAACCTCACCACGGCAGTCGACCGCTCAACCCTCTGAGCCACGTCGTCCACCATGGCTTTTATTTACAGATTTTCACGCCTATTGACTTTTCATGATACTCCTTGGAGTATCCTAGTATATGAATAGACTCACGAAACATGCATCAAAGTCTTTGGTAGTGGACTTTTAGCTTCTATCAACTACAGTATATGAATACAAGTTATTTCGAAAATTTAATCGAGATTGTTCAAATAATTTATCTCTCCTCCATTTTTTCCAAAATAAAAGCAGACATATGCATTCTAATTTAAGTGGCAGAAATATGATATGTTGGCAGACAACGTATGAAAGCAAAGTTGGCATAAACAGGGCTTAGGGAGTGTTAGACTGTAGGTGTTCGTAGATTAGTGGAT
This sequence comes from Nematoplana nigrocapitula, assembly GCA_032274565.1. NCBI lineage: Eukaryota > Metazoa > Platyhelminthes > Proseriata > Nematoplanidae > Nematoplana > Nematoplana nigrocapitula. Next base: position 9,403 of record JAUYWV010100998.1, on the reverse strand, counting down.
GCTGATGATTGCATTTTTGCTTTTAGATATGGAAACGAGATGTGAAATCCAAAGAGCTTACGGCGCAAGGAAGAAGGAAAGTGATTCGCACTAGCTGGAAAAGGAATCTTTCTAGAATCCTCAAATATTAGAAAACTATGGAGGATTGTAGTGAAAGAGAAAAACTGGCCTACATTTTATGAAAAGCAACCGAAATCCAAAGCATCTGAGAAACACAAATCACTCATCGCTTTATCAAGAACCTTTGGTTCAAGTTGCAGCAGAGAATTTACCAGATCCTCAAGGTGCCGCCAGCAACAAAGATTGACATCCGGAACTAGAAAAAGAGTGTCGCGAGCAGTAGCCAAAAATAGGAAAAAAGATGGCTTCTTGGAAGAAGATGGCAAAAGAAGTCTGGTGTAAGGAAAAGTGGAAGAAACAATTTCAAAGACTACAGAACAAGATAGAGGAAGTCACTTATAATGAATTTCGTAATGAATTGCTTAACAAGAGAAGAAGCCATTATCGCCACGAAGTCTCTTGGTGTGAATAAAAAACCCCACAGTCATTAAGAAAAATAATGATATTGAATGAAACCATATTTTGATGAATTGATGTCGCCTGATGTGCCTACTTCCACACCAATAAGAAGTGCAACACCCAGGAACACATTTATTGGAAATTGTTTGGTGGAAAATTACTGAATAAGTATAGAATGAAAAAACAGACTTGGTGCCCAGAAACTCCAGAAATAAGACGGCTCTTATACCGTACCTACAGCATGCTATTTATTGCACATTCCGGAGAAAATAATGTTTAACAAAGACACCAATCAACTGGTGCTATCTGCTTCAAATAAAGTGGCCATACGTCGTCGAACTATACGGTTGCTTGGTTAGAACTTAACTCATGAATTTTGGTCCTGATGTCGGGTCATGTATCCCTCATATTGTATTATAAATATGCACATATTTGCAAGACTCACAAGCAATATATTGCAAGCTCATGTCAATTTGTCAATACAGGAAATTATGCATGTTTAGCATAGTACATATACTGTATATATCATAGTGGAAATTAACGATATGCACATTCAACTATATACAATAATTTTCAGAAATAAATGTTTACTAATTAGAGTTACCATTTAGCTGAACTATTCTTTTATGTCATAATTCGGTATATAAGTTAGATTGCTTGGACTTACTGGCAAATAGCATTGACTTCTACAGATAACTATCCAAAGTAGTGACAAATAGTGAAAAATAAACCAAATATTCTAGGAAAAAATTAAGAGAAGTGTCAAATTTGACTGAAAGTGCGGCCATTAGCTGCTAGACCCGGAAAAATGATATCCCTTCTCACTGTGAGCCCATTAACCATTGCAAAATGTTAAAATGGAATTTAAAAATCTGTATGGTTCTTTAAAATTATTTCTTTGCTAGCAGATAGCTGTTCAACCACTGTCATCAATCTATTCATTTAAAGTAAAGTAAATTAATTTATATTTAGGCATTCAGGACGAAACTTAATTTTTGGGAAAGATTTACTCGTTGAGTCTAAATATTTCAGGATCACTAACTACATATAGGCCTATATAGTGAATAAAACTGCTAGTTACAAAAGTATAAAAGAAATTGCATTTTTTTCAATTTTCTTATCCAAAGTGCTCTGTTTTTTTATATTTACGCTCCGGTAAAGAAAGCAATTCGAAATAGCATAAATAACCATATGAGACTTCAGCAAGGATAAAACAAAAGGCTTCTTGGATCAGTACGATAATTATTAAAACAAAAATCTAAATTTCAACATAAAAATCTACACACTTGGTACATAGCTCACGACAGACACAGATGGCATGAGCTTACGACAGACACAGATGGCATGAGCTTACGACAGACACAGATGGCATGAGCTCACGGCAGACACAGATGGCATTAGCTTACCACAGACACAGATGGCATGAGCTCACGACAGACACAGATGGGATGAGCTGACGACAGACACAGATGGCATGAGCTGACGACAGACACAGATGGCATGAGCGTACAACAGACACAGATGGCATGAGCTTACGACAGACACATATGGCATGAGCTCACGACAGACACAGATGGCATGAGCTTACCCAAAACATCTAATCTTATCTTCTTATATATATTTGTCAAGTTGTCTGTATGTATGTGTGTTCCAGGTGAGCGGTCGGACCGTTGGGGCCAGCGACCCGAAAGTTTGCATGAGTGACCACCCCCTCAACCCTGCGGGTAACACAGGGGGGGGGGGTGAGGCCGGCCTACGAGGTCGGGGTCAGGGTCTAGGGGTCAGGGTCGAGGTCAAGCAGGTTAAAAACAGTGTGAAATGGCCGTTTTGGGCAGAAGACGGATGGACAGTTGGTTCCAGCGACCCAAACCTTTGAATGGGTGACCCCCTCAACCCTGCCGGAAACATAGGGGGCGAGATCAATCTCCAATGTCGGGGTCGAGGTCAAGGAGGCGAAAAACCGTGTGAAATGGCCGTTTTTATCGGGCATAGATTGTTTGTTTCGGGTGCCAGCGACCCGAAACTTTGCATGGGTGACCCCCTCAAACCTGATGGTAACATAGGGGAGCGAGGTCAAGAGGTCGGGATCAAGGTCAAGGTGGTTAAAAACGGTGTGAAATGGCCGTTTTGGGCAGAAAGAAGCCTCTCACAGAAAATTTCATAAAACAAAAGACTATGGCATGGTTAGGTTTAGGCATGTACACTATTCTATTGCCCATACACGCGGGTACCCACTGCTAGTCTTATATATATATATTTGTCAAATTGTCTGTCTGTGTGTATGTGTGTTCCGGGTAAGCGGCCAGACCGTTGGTGCCAGCGACCCGAAATTTTGCACGAGTGACCTCCTCAACTCTGCGGGTAACATAGGGGGTGAGGTTGTTGTTGTTGTTTTTCGCACCGTCCAGGACTAATCACTCTTCACCAAACACATGCTTTAAAACAGTGTTTAATTTGGAAGGCTAAAGAGTGAATCGGACCTGAACGTCCGCCGTCAGGTCGGAACTTTCCCCACTGGGACGCGTACCACGCTGGCTTGCGTGGCTCACCCAGTTTAGGCTCGCGGGAAAGTTGTGCGGGACTGCAGCACTTCTCGCGGATATAAGAAATCCGCCCCGGGGCGCTTGTAGCGGCAGGGCTACGGCAGCGACTGCAATGCCCCGTAAAGGAAACCCATACCTGTGCAGCCTATCTACACTAGAAGATTTGATGGTATGGGTTTACAAAGATGCCAATTAGTCTTTGAGACTATAATACCCAGTGTCACCGCCCAATTATACATTCTCTGGAGGTGTTAAGGCGACAACCCCATAGGGTAGTCAAGAAGACCCTCTAAACATCAGTTTAACTTTTGGCGGTTGAACTTAACTCATTTTTAAATAAAGATGAGTCGATTCGTCCACCGCCCCGGGGGGGGGTGAGGTCGGCCTCCGAGGTCGGGGTCAGGGTCAAGGGGTCAGGGTCTAGGTCAAGGAGGCTAAAAACTGTGTGAAATGGCTGGTTCAGGCTGAAGTAAATCTGCCACAGAAAATTTCATAAATCAAAAGTTGCAGACCACCCCGTAAATGGGGGACCGGACTGTTATATTGCCCAGCAACGCGGGTACCCTCTGCTAGTACTCCATAAATCTATAATTCCTGCTCTGTTTTTGTCTTGGTGTTGAGTCAGCAATCAGTCTGACACTGACTTAGGCCAGGCTACACTGAGTTAGGCCAGGCTACAGTGAGTTAAGCCAGGCTACACTGAGTTAGGCCAGGCTACAGTGAGTTTTACTACTAATGCACAGGTCCTCCCCTTTACAGTTTGTTTGAATCGGTACTACACCTGCAGTACAGAGCAAAATCAATCAGGTGGAAAAGCTCTCTTGGATTGGATTGGAATAATAAATCAATATCTATAAAGCCAAGTATTTGTAGAAAGGTTTAAAGATGATAATAATGTTTTTAGAAAATGGTGCATAGAATTTAATAGCCACAAGCGCAGTTGACATTTAATGTATCGCTCATTCATGCGAAGTACATCTACGACAATATCATTTTAATTGGCATGACAACTGAAAGAGGTTGTCAATGATTCCCTCCTGGAAACATGGGTGATACTCCAACGGGATATTCTAGGGCTCAGTTCATGAGAAAATTCAGATTTTTAAACCCCTAAGGTTTCTAATTTAAAACTCGCAGATGAAGGTCAAATATGGAAGCATTCAGCACCAGGAATGCAGCGGAAAGACAAGACACATGAACGGGCGTTCTAGCGGTACAAGGGGAGCATCGAGTGAAGCCTCTCCTTAGTGGTCGCCCAATTTCGCAGGGAATGGCAGCAAAGACGAATTATATTTTCTATATACGATATCAGCATTGTTCTTTATGTATATGCAGTATGCACCAATGATATAGACAAAACCTTTCAACGCGGAAGTATCTGGAAATGGTTTTATCAAGGTGTAATATATTGCATATTGAATAGTCATACTAATATGTTATCAATATTATGCGACTATCACACACTGTGTAATTTTTATTTTTTCAAATACTGTTAAACGTAAAAATATGCTTTTTTGTATTCCCGTTTTCAGAAAGAATCTGGAATCCTGATGGTATACGCCATTTGTGGGTATGCAAATCTGGGTGCTATTGGAGGAGCAATAGGTGCCTTGTTTACTTTGGTACCGAATAAGCGACCTGAATTTGCCGGAGTAGTTCTAAGGGCAGTCTTAACGGCCCATATCTCGGGATTTTTGTGCTCTGTTATAATTGGTGAGTTAATGTGCGTATAGTCAATATACGAGAACAATTATATGGCAATCAGATGTCGGATGTTGGCAGTTTGCTTTTCGAAGCTATAGTTGAAATTAAAAAAAATAATAGAATGACAGCAAGGCTGTTTGAATTAATGAAAGTTCGATATTTTCGTACATACTTTCCATCTTACTATCGAACTTAAGATTTTCAAGTTCAACGCTTAAGTTCGGTACTAATAAAAACGATTTTTGACCCTACTTTAAAATTGTAAGTTCGAACTCTAGAGTTCGGAATTAATTAAAACGGCCTAAGTTAAAATAACCAAGCAATCCTTATGGTAGTATAATAAAGCTATTAATTACAGTTTGTAATGCCTATATTACCTAATTTCCATGTAAGCATTATAAAATAAAACAATACCGGTGTCTAAAAATAAAGAACACAATATAATTTGAACGTCAATACTAAAATAAAATAACTCTGAGATTTCGCCGTTCAACAAGAGGACATACATAATCATAGAAGATATAGTGAGCAAAAAACACCCAAATAGAAAGAACGAACAACAATCAGTGAAGCACAGCAGATTATGTTTAATGCTTTCTGTGAGTTTACAGGCACTGTGCAAGTTGGTGGTCATACCATAACAAACTTGAGATTTGCGGATGACATTGACTTCTTGATCGCCAGCAGCACAAAGCGAACTGGTTGACATAACTCAGAGGGTAGACTACCCATCAAGAATTTATGGGAGGGAGAACAGCAGTGAGAAAAGCGGAGTCAGTGATGATCACTTCAGGTATAGATATCAGAATGAAGGTAACATTGGGAGGGAAGAACCAGACCTTAGAGTAGAAGGCGAGTTGTTGGAGGTGGTTAACATCTTTCAATACCTAGGCTCGACTTTAAACACAGAAGTAAACTCAGAAGTCAAGAAGAGGCTGGCCAATGCAACGGGACAAGTTAGCGAAACTAAGCAAATTATGGAACACCAGAAATATCTCGTTTATTGCAAAAAACAAATTGCTGAAGCATGTCATTACGTTCATTGGACTATACGGTTGTTAAGCGTGGACGCTAAACAGGAACCTGGAGAAGAGGATCGAAGCATTTGAGATTTGAGTATGAATTACACAAGTGGCCCAGGAGGGATGATATCAAGAAGGCCCCATGTGTGGCACCATGGATGTGGTCAGGTCGGCATAGGTTTATCCCCACCCTAAGCACTGCATACAGAAGTGACCTAGACGAGGCTAGGCTCCAGAAACCCATGGACACCATCTGAGAATAGGCAGACTACCACCCGAAGGTATACACTGACAGGTTGGTCGGAGCTAATGGCAATGCAGGAGGTTGATATTCCATTGTGAACCGGGAGGGGAGAGTGGAGGGAGTAGGTTCGGTACCAGCTGGCGGACTAGCGGATAGTTGCCTTTCAGAATGCAGGGCAGTGGGGAGCGCTGATACCCAGATGCACAGCATGGAGGGTTGACAGAGAGCAGTGGTCTTCACTGACTCGAAAGCCACCATCGAAAATCTTAGCCTAGCTCCAGTGTAGACCAGGACGACGCAGCTTATACCAGCACCTAGCGTAAGGTTCAGAAACTAAACGCAGAAAGAAAGGAGATCACTTTCCAGTGGATGCCATCACATTGCATTGTGGGCTTTTGGGGAATGAAGCAGCTGACTGTCGTGCAGCACTGGGGGTTGTAGAAGACCGGAGTAACTCCAAGATACTGCAAGTAGCTCTTAAGTAAACGGAAGGAACATGAGAAACGATACGCCTGGAGAAGTGACAACTGCCGCGTTGTCGAAAGATGTCGACCAACGGATAAATAAAGACTTTAATAGGTACTAACCAGCCAACTGAGGACAGGTCATTCGTTCTTGCTGCGGGTCTACAGACAGAAAATTGGCAAGGAGAATGCAAACACCAGCGCAACACCTTCTGTGCGAGTGCCCCAGGAGTCTTTGGTGGCCCGATTGTGGTCTTTGGCGAAGTTGTTGACAGTAGATTTCCTGAGGGGTACCGGCCATGAAGCCATGGAGGATGAAGCAGCAGCAGCAGAAGAATTAGATGCATTTGAGATGCGCTGTTTCAGACGACTTCTCGGGATTTTATGGACACAAAAGATAACGAATGTGGAAGTCAATGAGCAAATCAAGAAGCTGATTGGTGAATATGAGCCATTGCTGGATACAGTACGCCGAAGAAAGTTGCAGTGGTTTGGACATATCACTATAAGGACTGGTATCCTGGCACACACACCGTAATGCATGGAATAGTAGAGGGAAACAGGGGATGTCTGACATAACATTATGGTCACAGAAGGCAGCAATGAACTGTGTGAGGGAGTCGTAAGGTGAGAAATGGAGGTGAACAGTGAGATCATCAAAGTGTCCCAACGGCAAAAGAATCGCGGCTACCGGAGTGACCTGACCTAACCTGAACGACGAAAGTTTTGAGGCATTTTATTTTAATAAACGTTTGAATTACAATATCTTGTGGCCATTATTCTTAATTTCACAAGTGACCAATACTACGTGGTTGCTATTTCCAATAGCCGTGTTTGCATAGATTAGTTAGAAAATTGATTTTAAAATTAAATTGAGAACAAAGGCTGAGTCCAGGATCCGATGGTGGGTGTCCTAGGGATCGCTCCTGCAGACTGTGCAGTCGGATGACTTCGCTTTCCCGTTCAGGCGGAGGCATTCGATTGGATGAGAGAGGAAGTGCCCGTGCGGACCAGGGAGATTTCTAGTGATTCAACCACCAGTAGTACATTCTCGATGGATGGCACAGTGTGTTTGATAAAAGAAAGAAAAGAGAGACATAAAGAAGAGAATAGAGAAAGGAGAGAAAGGAGAGAAAGAGAGAGAGAGAGAAAATCGTAGGATGTTCCGGCAGTTTGCCTCCTGGAGCAGGACACCCCACCACAAGAATACGACTCCATTTGGGCTGAGGTTATTTCTCTACTGTCGTGCTGAAGTGGAGGCAAGGCCTCTGGGAAATCAGGATGACGACACTCTCTTGATGGTGGCACAGAACTACACTGAGACTCCTCCATTTAAAATCATACAGTAGATAAAATCTAGCAAAGCTTCTGGATTTCTTGTTTCCAGAAAAATCTTGTATATCGATGCAAACACACAAAAACCATGCTATGGAGTCCCATATTTCAGCTTAATTTCAAACTAATAATTAACAATGAATCCAAATCTGTCCCTGAATTATTGGTGCCAATAAGAATTGTTTCTATTTTAGGTATAACTCTGGAGAATGATATGTAGACTGGGAAACTGAAAAATTGCTTTACAATTCTGAAAGTTCCAATTTTATGATGTTTCAACTTACCAGTGATTGTTTTTTTAATAAATATTTGTGCTTAATATGCTCAGTTAAATTCACTATTGTTTATATCAAGCATACTGGTGACAACATTTGGTGAACAGTTCATACAAATAATGTGGTTCAACCGAAAATAGTAATTGAATTTACGAAAAATGTCTTCAACAAAGCAAAATAAGTAATATGAAAAGTTCCCTATTACTTGAATGGCGCGAAAAATGGTACTGAATAGCTTTTAGAACAATAATATATGAACCAAATATATGTCTTAATAGACGGATATAATAGAAAAAACCGTTTCAAATAGCAATAATAATAGTTTCTATTGGTCAAAATATTTTATAATGTGAAAATGTAGAATATGTTATAGAGATAAGGTTGTAATTATCGAAAGCTGTGTTGTCAGCATATCTAAGATGAGAGTAGTTGTGACCTCCTATGTCGTCAATTTCTCCCTCGCTCATTCATGTCTTGTTCATTGAAAAATGCTAAAACGATGTTGCGACAGAATGCAACCCTGTCTAACACCTTTCTTGCTGAAGAAGAAAGCACAGTGGCAATTATTCCATCTGATAGGTGCCTGTTTGGTTCTCGTAGAGTGCCCGAAGAAGACAGATGATGTGCAAAGGAAAACTGTGATTAAGAGTAACATTATCAAAAGCCTTACCTACTGTAGTCAATATGAGTGACATTAAGCTTCCTCGTTTATGTCGGCGTTATTGTTTCTCAGACTAGCTTAAATTTCTAACAGATCTTCTTCCACCTTTAGTCTTTATTCGCTTCAGAATTATGTGGTCCGGAAGTTGTTGCAATCCTTACTTTTACTATATTTATGAAGCATTCGATTGGTCGGTCAGTCAATAGCGGTGATTGGTCAGCCAGTGGCGGTAAATTTAAATTGAGGTCGGTCTTGTATAAGCACCTGTCATTATTGATCTTTCGGAAAGTTAATAATGCGATTGTTGTATATCTACGCTTTGGCATACAATATGTAGCAACCACCACAGAGGCTATAGTGTCGGACATCTAAAGAACCTTGTATATTAAAAATATTAATAATGTAATGGCCAAAACAAAATATAGTGTGGTTCGTAATTAACCACCAAAAGAGAACAACCACAAACATTAACAGCACATTTAGAAGTAACAATGGAAAGCAGTTTGGCAAACTATAATAGAACACAGGCTGCAGAGTCACTATAATGTTCAGATACAATCGATACAAACCGAATTGATAATAAGTTGGGGGAAAGACCGTCAGTAGTAATGGTTGGAGCGCCCCGAGGCCGCCGCG
>JAUYWV010100987.1:0-13494 GCA_032274565.1 Nematoplana nigrocapitula | reverse complement strand
GGTGGCCTCGGGAGGTACAAATCTTTACTACTTACGCAATTTCCACGCTGCCACACAAACGCCAAAACAACACTCTCACACGTACAACTAACCCTATTTCATAGCAACAAATTGAACCTTAATAGACACCAACCAAAACCGACACAAAAAAACACGAAATCCCAAGCCGAAACTAACAATAAATATCCATTAAAATCACCAAACGGCGCCAGACAGAATCTATTTCACACTACTCAGGAAGGAGAACAGGGCGTTAAAGAATATGGCGAGGTGTCGAATTGTAGAGCAAGAGTGGTGCGTGCAGTAAGTGGTTGCAAGTTCCGCAAGGTTTGAAGGAGAGTTGAATAGTCCTTGAAGACATGATTGATGCTTTGTTTATGAGAAGAATTACAGTACTGTATATCAGACTGTCTAGTTAGTAGATGTTTTGGTAGCATGAATGGATGCTTGAATGTGGTTGCTCTCACTGTACATTGATCAGATCGAAGCGCATCCAACGGAAGATGCCTTGACCGGTCAGACAGACACGCGAGTGATCATCCGGCTGAACATCCACGTGGGCAACATCTCCCTAGTGGACCAGTTCGAGTGGGATCTGAGCGAGCAGGAGAACTCCCCCGAACTCTTCGCGAATCGGCTTTGCGCTGAGTTGGGATTGGGCGGGGAATTCGTCACCTCCATCGCCTACAGCATCCGGGGACAGTTGGCCTGGCATCAACGTCTCTATGCCTTCAGGTGACTATACCAGTTAGCGAGTATTGCTCAGTTCAATTTAATAGTAAATCTAAACAATTAACTCCTCTTCGTAGAATATTTTGGTGTGCTGTGTTGCACGAGTGTAATCGCGAGCAGATACTGCTCCTAAATCCTATGGTTATTAGATCTGTGGCAAACGTATACATCAATAATTTATAAAAATAAAAAAGTAATTCTAAAGTTCCTTATAGACATGCGAGAATGCTTCACAGTCTACTTGCCTTTATGCCAAGTTTCCACTAAAACCAATATAATATATTTTCGGGTTTATACTACTATAATGCTATAAGTAGTGCGAAATTAGTAAATGAATAAACGAGAATTCATCTCGATATACTAGTTATCTAAATTAAAAATATTATCGTTTCAGTATTCAAGATTTAGATCATCGATTTAAATACAAAAACTGAAAATAAAGAATTATCCAACGATGGTTATCGATCGTAATGCAAAAAGTATTCAGTTAAATCATGGTAACCAACACTTTTGGTAGAAAGTGTTGGTTAACTAAAAGTGTGGGTTAACTAAAAGTGTTGGTTAACTGAAAGTGTGGGTTAACTAAAAGTGTTGCTTAACTGATACCTGTAAAAACGAACACAAACACTAGAAACGAAATGAACAATTATTTAAAATAACAACATTACAATGAAAACTCACAGTGAATCTGTCTTTTTGCAGGAAGTACTCATATACAGTTTATAAATAAAATGAGCAATTATTGAAAGTGCCTGAATTGAAATTCGCAGATAATCTGTCCTTTTTCTGGAAATTTTTCTGTTCAATAGACTCCAGCGCTGACAAAAATTCCGCATCCAATACGAGATCGTCTTCCCACAAGTCATCAGGTTTGATTTCCTTTCTTGATGCGGAAGACGTACGTTCAACAGTAGGATTGAAGGCCTCTGACAGAAGTTGCTCCTGGGCATGGTTAATCCGGTTGTACTCCCTCAGTGCTGTAACACTACGGTGGCCTTTGAACGACTTTGAATCAAAGATTCATCGATGATTTGATCAAACAATTATGTCGCTGTCGATGCCTTTCCACTGTGTTCTGTGAAATTACCGACGAGTCCGGCTTTCCCACAGATTACCTTTATAAACTCAGCCAGCTTGTTCACGCCAACGAATTGGGTACTGAATCGAATGGAGTCCATTAAATTAGACAAGGGTCTCCGATAGAAAGGGCCTAGTTCACCGACAATGCCAAAATATTGCGAGTAGTATTTTGAAATTCGGAATCCCTCGGTGTCATGATGTAAGATAACCTTCGGCGCTACACTTCGGTGACTGAGCCCTCCAGAATAGGTTTTACTATTTTTCCAAAATGTGGATAGCACTTAAACCATTAGGGATAGGTTCTATTTTGAACTGGGAACAGTCCAACCCTCTGTGCTCATTCATACCTCGCAAGCCGAAGAGTTTACAGTTATAATAGTATAATGTATATAGTAAGGACTCCGCAGTGTTATTCCCAAAAATTCTCTTGTTCCATAGCAACCCTTCGTTTGTCTTTGTGAGAGAATCAGCCTTTCTTTTCACTTCACCGATACCCTTCTTCGTCAGTTCTTTACACTTTGAGTCCAGAGCACGATGAAAATACACAAATCGTGAATCCCTCAGGTCTATAAAGTTTTTATCATGAATACTATTTTCTCTTTAAGTGTCGCAAGAGTCCGCAGCATATTCGATATAAAGTAGAACCAGGATATTCCTTCTTATCTCGTCGTCTTACTTCCACAACAAACCCAGCCAACGAACTGTTCAGGTTTCCTGCCTCCATCTCTAAAATTGGTTCCACCATGTCACCTTTGCGTTTCCTGTATAACCGCCATTCTTCAAACAGACCGATGGCCCAGGATGTCACCTTCTTTGTATTCTTGTTTGTAACACTTTCAATTAATTTGTCAATTTCTTCACTGTTTGACTCAGCAAAGCGACACGCCATGGTCGCGTTCGTTGGATAAAACATTTAATGCATGGCAGATTGTTGGCCATGTATTAACTATATTACTGATTCAACAGAACTGCTGTCAGAGATTGTCAGTACCTGTTAAGTTTTATTGAAATACGTTTTTTGAAAGTCAAACGTATTAGTAAAATTAGATTTCTCATATTGCACTACACTATGGACGTGAAACTTGTATTTGAAATATGATTTTTACCGTTTCTAATCTATATTTTCAAATTTACATATTTCAGAAATCAAATTCCTGCTATATATAGTCAGATTTTAAAAGGGATTGTCCTAAAAAAGAAAGCACATTAAGCCGGCCCGCAGAGATTCAGGCTCCGCTTGCTTTCTTGCTCGATAAGAAAAGGGTCCTTGATTTTCTTCTGTAACATGCTGGAATGCTTCAGACTTAACAGAACACCGATGTGATACTGGATAACTCCACGATGCTACAGTATATGCTTCATATTTGAGGGAGAGTAGAGATCGTCTGTGATGGAGCATCTCCAATTGAAGATATTACAGAATTTGAATTACATATGAGAAAGATGTGATCAGGCGAAAACAGAAATATAATATCTGTATACATTCATTTTTGTAATTTATACAAATATAATTTATTATATATTTATAGTTTTCAGGGTGTCCAAAAGGTAACCTAGAAATTATAGCATCTTTATATGCAAATAAACCAGATTTTAGTCTATATACTACTGAAACCTGATTGTTAAAGGTCACCGTTTTATAAGGACCGACGTTTTTCGATCAAACTACTTCACAATGCTGCAAACGAGTTGCTGTTGGTATTGCAAGATGGCGCGCCATCTCAGTGGTATAAGACGAGTACGAGATTTATTGCATTGGATCAGATGTTCAACGGTCGCTGGTTGGGAGCGAAACGAACCGGATTCGTGGTCACCACACTCCCCAGACTTCACAGCATGTAATTTTTGGATGTGGGACCACGCAAAACAACTGTTGTGCCGGCAGACGCCTCAAAACATATATGGATGATCTCAAATGGAAAATTGGTACTGCGTTCTCAAAAATCGTAGCATTGGCGGAAATCTGCTTGATTTGTCGGTTACCTTTCTTTGGGGCATGTCCCCTGTATATACTAACAACAAATTATACCAGTTAGTAAATCAGTTGATCTACCATAAATAGCCAGCAGAACAGCGGAACATGCTATATGGTTTGGTTGTATACAAATGTATATTTGGCGCCATTGTTTCATCTGCCGTCTATTTTGTTTTAATCTCTATATAACTAATAGATTTACGCCTAATTATAACTATACCCTTCTATATGCTTGCAAAGAGAGTTGTTAAATCAAAGAATAGGAAGGAAGGAGGCGTGTGGACCAACCGCCACACCGCATGTGGAGCGGGGCTCAGTTAATCTAATTGAAGACTACAACCCCAACCAGGCTTCTCTATCATAGCCCCATCGAGGCCAATTAGCGCAGCGGGTGAGGCCACCACTGCTCAATCTGTCCCGCTTCGCACGAGACCACATGAAACACGATCCTGCCAAATGCTCACCGAGACCCCCTAACGGTGGGACAAGTTTGAAGGTCACATCCATCCACTGTATATGAAGGAGACCCTCAGGGCGTGGACAAGACATCCACTATAGTCTATAACATGGGAGCAAATATTTTGGGGATCTAGTGCCTAGTGGGTGTATACACATTTTATCAAGACACTCATCTCTCTGCTGGGGCTGGGTGTCATAGCTCGAACAGTTTATCCTAGTGGACTTGTGTGGAGTAACAAAAATTCCTCTTCCACAGTTTATTGTTCTATTTTGTTACACGTTGACGGCATTTTTGCGCGATATGACGTTCGGGGGACAACGGGAAAGTCATTTCCAGAACAACTGGTGCATATAGAGAAAACCTGATCGTTAGATAATGGGGAAAGTTCCTCTGCGAGACCATGTGATTAAATATGACGCAGGTGTCTGTCTTCCGTGAGTGTAACAGTTTCACACCCGGGCCGTATCGGGTCCAAGATGAAAAGATCAGATTAAGAGAAATAAATTCTGACTGGGGTTGGCAAACAGTTAATCTGCGATGAATATATGATATGTGTAATAAACGTTTCCAAGAGAGCAGAATACCAGTTTTCCCAGTAATTAGCCCGCATGCATCGAGAGGTTTGTCCAAAACCTGTATGCGAAAGATTGGCTATGTGGGGTGATAACCATAGAGGAAGTTCGTCTCTTCAAAATTGATGTACTATGTAGTTGTTTTTATTATTTTACATGACTAATTAAAATAGTCGAAAGTCGATAGTTATAATTTTAAAACCAAAAAGTAATTCATGAAAACATTTTCAAAATGTACTACTAACTAACTACTTATCTCAGTTTGGAAGTAGTACAATAAAACAGTTATTCATTTGTTCACTTATAAATTATTTTTTATTTGGAAAAGTTCAGCATTTTTGTATATTTAGACGAAGTTTACATCCATAAATGTTGTTATTGCAATAATCCACATGATTTCTAATGGAAAATAGCTGCTAAGTGAAAAAAACGAATAACTTTTTATGTACTACTTACAAACGGGACAACTAGTTAGTAGTACATTTTGGAAATGTTTGATAGGAATGTTTCAGGGGTATAAAATTATAATTATCGTCCTTAGAGTATTTGTATTAGTCATATAAAATTTAATTTTGAAGTGACGAACATCTGCATCTTATACTTACTCGATGGGGATAATGCTCTAGTACGATGGTTTAGGTGCTGGACTGTATAAAGATTTTGTATTCTCACGGTATTCTCACCTTGTGAAATCCTTTCTTGGAAGGAATAACGTATGATACTCATGGAAATTCTTCATATACAATGTACGTACTTATATGGTGTGAAGTGCGGACGCTGACCATTAACAGTCAACTTTCTGGTGATGATATTGACTTTCTTGCTATAACTATGTACTGTATAAAAGAAGATGCAGCCAAAACATAGTTGAGTAGATAATAATCCAAGTGAAAGGTGTAAATTAAAAGAAATTTAAGGAATTCCAATATTAGGGCAACATGCAGTTATGAACATAAACAATCAGCAAAATAAGGATCGAGAATTGGGAAAGCCAGTTATGGTTTGGATGGAAAGGATATAACCGGAATGAGACCATTTGAGCTCACCCTATATATACGGCTGAAACATCGAAGGGAGAAGGACGCTATGATTGCTGCATACGCCAAGACTCTGGCTCGTCACTATGTATATGATTAACTAGCGGAGATACACGGCTTCGCTCGGGGGATACACAAGGCAATAAAATGTCAGGAAACAACCAAATTTTCAAGTAAAACAATTATTATGATGATTCAGTAGAAAAATACTTTCTTTGCATCAAATCGGGATAATCCCATTGGGGGCTAATGGGCTTTAAACCACAGTAGAAGTGACCTCTTGAAATCTAACCAATTTTACTTATAAATTCCGAGGTATACTACTCTCAAATTTATTAGTAGTAAAATAAAATCGTAGTATGTTTTTGTAAATATCGCATGTTTTACCTGGTCTTAAATTTTTATTAATTATGCACTTATAATGGGCCTATGTTACTCCCAGTGAAACGCCTGTTTATTTGAGACCCTTTGCAACCCTCTGCCATGTTCCGTTCTCGAGTTATAAGCCTACAGAAGGACATCGTGACAGATCACCACAAATATAGTCATAGATTGAAGTTGTCGAATCTCTATATATAAAAACGAATTTTTGCATGTCTGTCTGAATATGATGAACCTCCAAACATGCGAAAACACGACAAATGTTACGTGAACGTCAAACGTCCTGCTGGAATAGTGAAATAGAATGTTTATTTTGTGCAAATGTTTCCATTCATTCTTTTAAAAATTGCGATTTTTATTTAGACAACATAGTTTGCAAAAAAATCTAATCTATATCTACACGAAGTTTTAATGCACATAATCCCTGACTTATGGAGCATAATTCACCTATTAAATTACCGGATAATCTATATAAGTACTATTCTGTACGGATAAGTGATCGGCCTTAGTATACAGTACATCGAGTGTGTATAATTGACATATATACAGTATATTGATTTGTGAAGGTTTTATCAAACACATACTCCAATATAATTTCATAAGAAATTTACGTGCCCTCTTGCGATGGACAATGCCATGTACATACTGCATATGCCTCCCCAAAATGTGTAGCGTTTAATAGAATGCTGCTGGTGTGTACCGTATAAGATGAGCAAACACAGCTTACGAAATTATAAAACGAGAAGATTTTATTTCTTCCCGGACAACGCGGCCGGGTATGCAGGCATATACAGTATATAGTGCTATCGTAAAAATTTATCGTTTACAACATTGGATCTACCACGCACATAATAATTTGCTAATTAACAATAATATTATATTGTTCGTCCAACTGTATATAATATACGTATATAACAATAATTATATAGAAATACAATGGAGTTAGCTTTCTGAAATAATTACAGAATGAACAGTATAATTAAAATATTCTCAAATCTTTCGTTGATTATATAAAAAATGAAATAATTTGACGCGAACAATATTTAAAGGAGGCTCATAATTTTAGTTGAATTAACATAATGATGTGTATTAATTGCTACAGTGGCGAATCTATAGGATTTTAATGAGTGGGGGATGGCTAGATTTTTGTTTTCGAATAAATTATTTATTTTTCGAATTTTCCGAATAAGTAATTACTATATATTTTTAACTTTGCCTATATTTTTAAAATCACACCAATCATAGTGTTAGAAAAAATGTATTTGACACAAAAGTAATAATCAAATATACAGTATATGACACATCATTTTACAAAAATATGAAATATCTCAACGATTATTATTGTCGTTATAATGGCAATTTGCCTTAATGCAATGTCAGAAGAGTTCAAAATTACATGTATCTATATTTCATATGTACAGTACATGTACTTCGATTCATCAACTACGAGAGATACATTATTGCAATTCATTGCAATTACAGGAAGATCAGGAAGATCTACGAACACTAAAGAGAACCAGGCGCGGTCCCAGAAAATTTGTCAATGCGGGGGCACAACATGAAAAGGCGTATATTTTTTAGGAGGGCGCCCTTTTCAATGGTTAGAATTTCAGAAGGGCACCCTATATTCAGTGAAGTCAAAATTTTGATTTTACTGAATAAGGCGCCCTTCTGAAATTCTGACTTGACTGAACAGGGCGTATACAGTATTTTTTAAAGGGCGTATGTTTTTCTTTTTTCTTATATATAGGTATAATAAAACTGACAAAATGAGCAAGAGTTCTCTAATATTTGGGCAAAAAAAGTTGTCTACATGACATTGTGATTTAATTAATTTGGAGGTGCGGATAAGGATTGCAAGTCAATATCGTGCAGACAAAGTTGTCTCCATCTAAATACAGTGATATATATAGTTCACACTTAAAAGACATATGTTTGAGGTATAGAATTGAGTCCCACTTAGACAACAGAAGATCTGCCAATATTTCCGTTTCTTCTTCATCTTTTTTGACAATCATGCAGTTCTGGCATAAAAGAACATAACTCAAAATGTGCTCGCTTGCTCTCTCCAAATCGAGATGTCGGTTCACCAGAAATCGAGTCAAAAACAAAAATTGTAAGATGATTAAGTTTAAAATACTCTTCAGCATTTTGAGCAAGAACGCTATTTCGGTGTACTCGCCTTCCAGATGTCCGTGGAATGGTTTCCTGACAGTCAATTAGCTGCTGAGCCAGCTCTTTGGCTTTATCATAAACAGAAGAAAACCATACATCAACTGTAGAGCGAAGAGTATAGAATATTATCTCAGTATTTGATCAAATTTTTTGGAACCCCAAATATACGTATTTCCATGAGTTCACCTTGGAGGCAAGACAAAATTGAAGACATCGGTTCAATAGACATTCTTTAGTCATAATAAAGTTAACAGAGTGACCAAAATTAGTAAAAGTGTGTCTTAAACCATGAATGTTCGTGTTGCGGAGTCCCAAATCCAAGTTTCCCCTTCTGAATGTATGTATTGTATATAGCAGGATCTTTCGATGGGTCAGAAATTTCATCCAGAGTTTTCACTATGTATTGGTAGAGCTCCATGATTATTGTTTCGAAGTTGTGTGCTATATAATCTATCGGGTTTTACACATTTTTTAACTTTTTTATGTCGGGAGCTATATATATGGCATGAATTATGTGTTGAAAAAATTTCTGGCGCTTGGGAGAATTACTGAAAAAGGAAAACAACTGCCGACAGGAATTCCTCATATTTCTGATGCTATATAGGTACTTCACAGCCATAACAGTCAACAGATAGCCAAATTAACATTTTAGCTTATTAATATACCAATGGAATATTTCAGACATTTTTTAAACAGTCCTTTATTTAACACTAATTATTACAACTAACATATACAAATTTCCTAGTTTTTATAGAAGGGGGTGGCTAGCCACCCTAGCCCCTCCCCTAAATCCGCCACTGAGCTATGAGTAAAATTGCGAATATAATTTTAAAAATCCGATTTAACATATTCATATAAGCATGAGGTCGCATTTTTAAATAGAAAAAATAAAAAATATAGATCTGTTTTTATAAATATTTTAAACTTGTATATTCAAACGCGTAATATACGTGCCAATTTTATAAGTGTTAACTATATATATAAAATAAAATACATAAAATAATTTTTATGATTTTTTTAAAATTTGCATTTTTAATATACTTAAAATCTAATGACTGCTATCTTGTCCAAAGTAAATCAATCCTATAAACTGAATGAAGGTATTATACAATATATTATAGAGCAATGACATTGAAGAAAAAACACATCTATAATCGTTGTTACTAACAATTTCGAACAAATTTCTCCAAGTAATAGGTTTTCCAAAAAGCTTATAAATGTTAGATAATATAATATATAGAAAGTTACACTGCTTTGAAACTTTAGTCAATTTATTGAAAACATCAAGCAAAGCTATCAATAAGGTTTTAAATAATAGCGAGACCTCAGATGAAGTATAATATTTCATAATAAAACTTTGTTCACTCACCCCAATTTTACGTGTTACTTGTACTCACACATACAGTAGTGTCCTCATGGGCGAGCATGTGGATAGTATATAGAGATGTCAAATGCGTTGATGAAGTTTAAAAAGTCAGGGTATCCGAGTATACATCCTCCACCTGAATGTACAGCCCCGTCTACACTCTCCTCACTAATCGCGGCAAATTTCTCCCATGCACACTGGATCTCACATCATTAGGCTCTCTCTCAATCTCTCTTTCGCGCTTTCTTTCTGCTTTCTCTATCTATCGTCTCAATCTTCGTTCCACTTTTATTCTTGCAAATATCCCGGCGGGTAAAATAAAAACAAAACCCAGGCGCGATGTAGCTATACAGTGTCTGTCTGTCTGTCTGGAATGCACTTTGTTATTACATCAAAGACATACCTGCCAGCCATTGGTATCCAATGTAATGAACGACATCTCGAGGATGACGACAACAACAAGGAGGCAACGACGAAGATTTGGCTCCGCTGGGCTCAAGTCTCTCCCTTCTCGGCTGGTGTGTGTGCGCGCGCGCGCGAATAATGAACGCAATCCTGGCTTGTCTGTTCTCGCGCTTTCTCCCGCGGGTTTCTCCAAGCTGGGAGATTTTCTTGCCTATACCACCGCCTCTCCCGTCCTCTCCATCCCTATCGCTCCCTCGAGCACCACACACAACCAAGCCACCCGCTCCACCGCACGCCACTGTGCGCCGAAATCCCTCCCCCAGGCAACCCTCGCGAGTGCGGATAGGAGCACGACGGCCAGCCTGCGATTCTAATAGGGGGAGCGCTTCGTTCCCCAACCCCCCACCATTTTTCCTCTCCCAAACCAACCTCCCCCTCCTCCTCCAGAGATTCTCTAGCCATCTACTCTTCATTTCCCACATCCCGCCTGCGGGATTATTGGCTCAAGAATCTTAGAGAAAACGTGTGCGGAAACGAAAAAGAGAGCAAATTGTTTTACCAAGTATATATGTGTATGGGGAAGATATTGGAAAAAACGCAATGCGTAAATCTCCTGCTAGGAAACTCATCAACAATGCGTCCTGGCTGTTTGATCTCTTTCAAACTGTGTTTTGTAATTCCATGTTTCATTCTAGTCTCTATACTAACTTTCGCCTCTGCGCGCCAAAACTTAAAAATGAAATAATGGTTTAAATCCTTAGTGACAGTAATGTATAAACAATGATCCGTCCTCGTCCCCTACTTCCCTTCCTCCAGACAGACAGTCTTGTATAGAGATGCAAGGATGCTTCAATACCTGCCTGACAATTCCAAATCCTGAGAAAACCGTTTTGAACATATAGTGAGAATCAATGACACATTTTAAAAGTGATACCTATATGTATAAGAATGATTGCTATTATTTAAACGCACACATTTGCTGACGCGTACAAAAACACAATTACAATGATTTTAAACAAACAATGCCATAAGATGATGTCATATACGGAAAAACTGATAATCTTTAGAAAGTTGACGGTCTATTCCATTTTGCCCTTTTCTGACACACATAAACAAATCGCATTTGCATTTCAGTTGTTATGTAACTTTCATTCTCTGCTTAAACTACCAGATTATTTGTCAAAGAGAATAAATTAATTTCAATTTTCCTCCTATTTCACTTATAGAAGAAGCTATAAATAAATATCTTTGTTTCCAGTTCATATCTCTTTCCTTATTTTATGCACTAAATTCCTGTATACATCAAAGTACAGGTGCACTTGAATAGCAGCATTTCAGAAACAACACTAAATAAATATGAAGTACATATATAGAAATACACCCGCTTTATATAGACGCAGATGAAGAAACGCTTTGACTCTGATATCAGATCTTCTAAATACTGTAGTCCGAATTCTTAAACATGCGCGTTGAATAAAGAAGATCAACAGCTCTAAACTGACGATGAAATTCAGTCGGAATCCCGCAGTTCTGTTCCAATTATGTGAAGAGTGAGTCTCATTATGCGGAATGTCCTTAACATTTATAAGGTGACCCAGAAGGAATGCCTGAAGAGATATTGAAGAAAAATGGTAGAACAAGTGATCATATATTTATATAATAAATTTACAAATCGAAATTAACTACAAACAATTTAGTGACCTCTGTATATACTTCAGCTATGCGCGTCTTGTTCAAGTAATTCTTCCATCCGTACTGCTATAGAGATTTACTAACTTCCGCATGCGGGTTTCAAACTCGTCGAGTGTGCTTGGTCGAGAATTGTCAAACAAATTGATTTTAAATGACCCCACGATCAAAATAAGGTGGGAGTTATTTTCAGTATAATCACGAGCCATCGTACAGGTCCACCGCGGCAAATCAAACATTCTTCACAAAAGTACAACTTTTTAGTGTGCTTCTGATAATTGTTGACTATATAGTGTGTGGCAATGCGTCATTTTGTTGAAACCATGTGAGCTATCATGATTTTCACCACATCAATGCCATGCATATACTAACACAGAAGGACGTATACTTTCCTTCATTCAGTGCTCCTGAATGTGAATATGTTTTTTGCTCATATATGCAGATTTTTTATATTTTTTATAGTTAGCGCACATGACTTGCATTTCACATATATATAGGAAGCGATACTAAATACAATGGTTGCTTGGAGAAGTCGAAGCTTTAACGTGGTGTACTTACTTGTGTACTTTTTCAGATTTTGGCACTTATTTTATCTTTGTTCCGAGCCATTACAAGTCTAATTCTTCTCAGTTTTCGGCTAATGCTGGATCTGAAGGTCTTTCAATTCCATTCTGCCCTCTTCTGACACACATTATATATTGCTTCCACAAACAAATCGCATTTGCACTTCAGTTGTTATTTAACTTCGATGATTATCTATACTGCCATACCAGGATTTTTGTTGATTTCGCATTTTTAATAACAGGTTCCTTTCTAAGCTGTCTTTTGCCGTTTTCAATTATATATTTTAAAATTTTTATTTGGTATTCCATAACAAGGCGGCATCATCTAAAAATATGAGTTTAATACTCAGTCACAATTGTCCTATTATTGTCCTATATTATGCTCCTATCTTTATAATGTCTTCCCCCATTGAAATCGTTTTCATTATATTTATATCTTTATAGGTGTTTTAAAGTAAAGACTAGGTGATACAAAACATCCCTGGCACACTCCTCAACCTACAGCATATATGCGAACAGCTCGCAGTGTCTCAATTGTTTTGGTATACATTTAGTATAAATCTATACCATCTGCCTTCAAAGGTTTTATTAACTATAGACAACAGATTTGGTGCGCAAACCGTTTCAATTCTTATTGTCATTTACTAGCGGCATCCCCGCGCTTCGTTTCGGCCAATAAAGCGGCAAAATAGTGTGTGGGTACAACTGAGCGCGGTTTGTTAGGAATAGACAAATTGATAAGAAAGTCTGTCCCCGAAAATTAACAGAGTAAGACGTATACATAAATGAATTGTCCGGACTTTCCGTTTATCTGTAGCATATTAATTTGTCATGGAGCAATCGCTCATCTACAGCATATTGATTTAGCATCGTAGCAATCGCTCACCTACAGCATATTGATATAGAATCGCAGCAATCGCTCATCTGCAGCATATTGATTTAGCATCGCAGCAATCGCTCATATGCAGCATATTAATTTAGCATCGCAGCAATCGCTCATCTGCAGCATATTGATTTAGCATCGCAGCAATCGCTCATATGCAGCATATTAATTTAGCA
>JAUYWV010100976.1:0-11758 GCA_032274565.1 Nematoplana nigrocapitula | reverse complement strand
GGAGTGAATCAATGCGCTCAATCAGGATGGTGGTAGGGTGGTTTCTCTCCCGCTCTAACTGTCCAACTGATCTCTTTGGTTAGTTGTGGGATTTGTCAGTGAATAGGAGGACGGGTCTACCTCATGGGAGCTGTCTCGTTCCACCCTTCGCTTGGGCAATTAGCACCCGGCACCAGCTTGTCCTGTGCCCGGACAGATCGACATTTCGACCGTATAGTCAAGAACAACTCCGCCTGCCTGTCTGCCTGCTTAGAAGTGGTGTTCATCCGTCAACTATCTCCCCTTTGCTTGCTATCCATCCTGTCCCGCTCTCCGCTCCACCCTCTCATCTTCCTCGATTCACTCTATGGCACTGCTGGGTCTGGTAGTGATAGTGCTGACTGGTTAGAAAGTGAGTGTAAGTTGGGTCAGAGAGAAAGAGACAAATGTAATTTGGTAGAAATATAAATTTCTATTGATTCGTCCAATTAGTTGGGTGTGTGTGTGTGTTTCGGTGATATACATTTCCAATACAATCATATGAACGAAAGATTAGCAATTTTTAATTTCATAACAGCAAAAGTTATCCTCGTTCAACAAAATATCCTTCACCAGGTTTTTAAAATTGCTAGACACAATTTGGAGAGCTGACTATGAATATGGCTTTGGTTGTTTCCTATCATCAAGAGTACGAAAGTGTTAATACCAGGAGTGCACATCAAGTTATTCATATCAAATTATTTTTCAAAGCTCTTAATCAAGAGGATGACTATGTTTCTCAACCTTTAAAAATTCACATGCTTTTATTGGGCCAGAGATCAAATATATATTTTAACACAGAGAACTGGAAATCAACATGATTATAAATGAATATAATAATAATATTTTATTTTGCCACCAGGGCCAGAACAAACAAACAACACAATTAAACCAATAAATTAAAAGGGACGTTTGGTCAGGTTAACTATAAACTATAAATTCTCCACATTCATTTAAACAAATCATAACAGCTGATGCCAACAAAATAAACGAAAATACAAAAGGCTACATTATATGAATATGGAACAAGCAAAAAATAACAACAACTAAAGCCTTTACATAATTAACAAACATTAATTACATGTTATTTTTTAATTTAGCCTAAACAAAGCCTCTGGAATGACTAGGGGTACCAAAGGAGAAAATCTTCTATCTAGTAGAAAAGGAGTGTTGGGTAGTCTTATAGGAAACAAAAATGCTAAAGACTATGAATTGATAGAAAACATGATTAGATCATTTATAAAATTGAAAGATTGATATTTTTTATAGTATATTTACAGTAGATGCGTTTTCATTTATTAGGTATTTACGATTGAAGCTGTCATTTCTTTGTGAAGCTTTCATTTTTATTTTCATAATATATCACACTACTCAAAGGAATATATCCTGTAGTACTCTTCAGTCAAACCTCATATAACCATTTACTTGTTCTGTGAACAATGACTACGACTACGTTGACAAAATTACACTTCACTTTTTTGTTCGCAATCACTTCACTTTAACTAATCGTCAGCGCTTTCTTCTCATATAGACTGACTTGTTCTTCTAAACTTAAAGATTGTATGTCTTTATGTAAAAGCAAATTGCCTTTCGCTTTATTTACCAATGAAGCTGCTCTTTTTATTAACTGTCAAAACTATTGTCAGTTTTGTGAGTTCCTTTCCCTGAAGTTGAATTAAATTGTATGCTTTATACTCCCATTGTTTGTCTGTATCGAAACTTTGGCGCCCCTTTTCAGTTGAACTGATTTGAAGACGATAGAGATTTGGTGAAGCACGTAATCAAATATATCTAATTGCAAATGTTTTATTTTATCCCTTGGACATCCCCTCCTCTCTCTTTAGTTATATTGTTAATATATAAAGAAATCCATCAGGTTAACATAAGTTAATAATCTCTTATTGCATTGAAGATCCGAAAAGTCCTCAAAACAAAGTTCGAGTATAGCGCATATTTTTAATCAGATAAAAATAAAAGTGTGATATATTTTTAATACGAGAATACACCAAACCTCAAAATTTCTATATCCCAAACCATATATATTGGACATGGATTTTTTATCGAAATGTTAATTAATGACTTTAAAATTTAGTAATATATATTTTTATGTTATATTCATCGAGTTCCTTAAGGACCCGACAGACTTGTATGACCAATTTAACGTTATCTACCAATTTTTTGTAAGTGCGGTAGCACTTACATTGGAAAGACACAACACTGTTTGGGACAACGCATTAAGGAACATCTCCCTCGCTACCTATCGTCCGACTCGCCTTCCTCCTTGGCAAAACGAAAACCACCTTAATCAATCGCCCGTTATCTCGTTCATTGCGCGCATCGCCAGTCTGCCACCCACCAGTCGTTCGCTATTTTCGCTAAAGCTAGGAGTACACTTTTTTAGGAATTTTAGAAGCTTTGTACATTAAACACTTTAAACCTAATATTTGTGTACAGA
Organism: Nematoplana nigrocapitula; assembly: GCA_032274565.1. Lineage (NCBI taxonomy): Eukaryota > Metazoa > Platyhelminthes > Proseriata > Nematoplanidae > Nematoplana > Nematoplana nigrocapitula. The sequence goes on along the minus strand of JAUYWV010100976.1, from coordinate 9,285 downwards.
ATGAGACTACCTTTTCACTTGTATTACCTTAGTAGAGCTTTTAATATTTTTAGTGACATGCTTGGTTTTATCTTATTTATTTTGTATTTAATTCCTATTTCGCATGTCATTTTATTAGTTTTTATGTGTATCTACTACCTTGGTTTGTCTCTTTTGGCTTCAGTCTGTATCGATCTCTAATCTCTATTTTATCAGCTTGTTGAGATCACTAAGTTGTACTCTCCATAGCGCTATTATACCGATGTCTCTCATCATCTGTGGTGCCGTCCTCATGGAAGTTGGGCGACAAAAGATGCACATCTTCTTGTGAGTCTTCTTCACTGCTCCCTGTCCTGCGCCAGTGTCTTGCATTCATGCATTGTACGTCCCGTCCAGGCCCTGATGCTGTCAATCCACTGCATTCTCGGTGCACAATGATATCTGCTTCCCTCCATCATGCCCTCCATCACTGTCTGCGCTAGTTCTCCAGCGCTACCACGCGCCACATGACCGAAGTATTGTAACTTCACTCGTCTCACTTTTCCCAAGAGCTCTTCCAGCATAAAATGTAGCGTTGTCTGCGTGTGTGTCTGGGCATCAATGTTGAACGGTTGATCCCATAGCAAAACTAAGGGCAGATTTGGAATGGGAAGGTTCCTTCGGAAGCTTTTACTTTAAATTAAATCACAATCAGACTCTCTTGTCGGAGACGAAATGTCAGAAATCATTATAGAAATATCTAGGGAAGGGATTATTGCAACTCAAAATGTATGAAAAATACTGGTTTGAACCTTGCTGTTTTTAAAGAGGTCATTCAGGGACTACTCTTCACTTAAAGTATACCCTCGTGTCATTATGCTGATATCTATAAATAGAGTTATACCATAGCACTTCGAAGAAATGGTAAATTGGGAGATACGTATTCATAAATTGAAGTCACTACTGAATGTTATAAGCACATAGATAAAGTAATTTCACTTTTTGTCAATGATCAGTTTTTCTAAAATATACCAGGGCATTCTTTTCTGTCGTATTATCTTGCTTCAATTTCAACACAGGAGTATACTTTGAATTGTATAGTCTGCCATGCAGATTCGTATAGTTTGCAAATTACCATTGTCAGCGGGACTCCGCATAATTTGATAAGACATTGTTCGGATAATTAAAATATTTTAATGACTTGATTTTCAATAGAAAAGTGAAATAGGTATATTTACAAAAGTTTTGGCATATCAACTGCTAACGCAATATATATCGTCAGAGCAGTCTGAAGCATCAGATAAACATTGTCTATATCACAATAGAACAGGTTAGCTTTGGCAAATCTAGAATTCAATAAAGGGCAAAGAAACATTGAAATAATGTCTAGGAAAGTGTCCCTCTTTCTCTCAGTATATATAACAATGAAAAACGGCAAAACGTTCATCCAAAACTCTGGTGATCCCTTACATTGTATTAAAAAAAGTCACAAAAATAGTCTAGTATATATGGCGTTAAACTCTATGACGACACCAGAGTAGTGTTCTGACTAAATGGACACTCTATGAACATTTCTTTCAGGGGAGAGATGCGGGTCGCCGCTGGGTCTGATATTTTTTGTGGGTCATTCTGCATCCTCCACCTCGAAGAACTGCATACGACGATGTACCGGTGCAGATTTGATTGGCCGTGAGGGACCGCTGACCTTGTGCGCGATGGACACGTTACTCTTGTTGAAGTCCCCGCGCATTCGGCGTCTATAATAATAATAATAATAATAATAAACGATTATTTAAACAAAATGGAAATTTGAAAAAACAGCAAAAATGAAATGAATAAACGCAACATAAAGTTCAACTACAATATATAGCGACTAGACGCACATGATAAACAAATTCAAACAAATTCAATACAATTGTTATAAAAAATTGATGTTGAAGGAACACAAGTGGGGGCAATGGTAGATTTTTTAAAACAATATTGAATGTTTCAACCATATGCCACACATCAAAAGTTTAATAAACGATACAACAGTAATTCTGCTGATTGTACGAGATGGTGCCCCAAATGCACCGAGGTAGAGCCTTGTCCAGGCGCCCTGCTGCTTTGTGGCAGTTTAATTGACCTACACACTCTCTAGTACTATGATAAACTACTGTACATCCAAATTACGACATAGTGAAAATCACAATAATCTAATTAGAGGCCATTGTATAAAACCACTATATCCACACATCGTCTAGCCCGATTACAGTCAGTTGGACCAAAATGAGTCAATCAATCCTATACGAAAAGCGGTGTCACCGTCTATAATTATGATGATACAGTGTATGCGTGGTGAAACTGTTGGCCAGAAGTTGGCACTGTATAATTAATACTGACAGATGAGAGACCACTACAAGAAAGAGTAATTTGTGTGTGTGCAAACAAATAGACAATAATTCAACAGAAAATAGTTCTCATATGTGGACTATTCCGATAATTCCAATACCAGATACTCGTCAAAAGTTCGAAGCGAAAATTCCATAAATAAACATACTGTATAGATAACTGCAGGTCAAATATTCGCTCTCTCTTATTATTTGCCATCTTCGAAATCTTCGCTGCATTTCTCCTGTCTTCCCTTATACACTTTGACACAGGGCTCACAAACACTCCTTAAATAGTTCATAAAATAAAGAGCGAAAGATCCGATGCAATTTTCCTTTATCAATCAAAGAAAATCCTGCATGTTATGTAGGTGACCCAAATGAGACCGAAACAGATCGCATTTTGGCGGCCTGAGACAACAAGAAGAAACACAGAAGAGGAAATAGCCCTGTCAACTCAAAACCTGTAAACTGTGAAACTTTGCAACTTTGGAGGATCGGTTTTAACGTAATCAACACAGCGCAAAAATAATTATGAATTTTGCTGAATACGGTTCGCCCAGTGTTGAACTTAAACATAGCCATTCCTAGTGCCTCCTATATTTCTTAAACGTTAGCATGATTTATATTTGAATATTATCGTGGAAATGTACTATGCATGTAGTTTTATAGTGTAATTCACTTTTAAGTGATGAAGGACCATGTGATTCAACAGTAATCGCCAATAAACAGATATGTCACGATCGAATATCTTGACGCTGTGTTCAACCGGTGCATCAAATTTCGTGTTTATACATTTCACTGAATACGCAAATCTATTAATATTAATTAGGTCGCGCCAGTGCACAGAGGGTGACTGAAGTTTTAGACCAAAAATGTGAAACTCCCGGTCGAGTTGCAGTCGAAATAAATGTCGACAGGTTTCATTTATGAAATGTCGTCCTGAGACGTTAATTAGACGTATTATTCAACATCTCATCTTTCACACATTTTTATCGTCGTATTACGTTTCAGATAGTCAATATACTATTTAAAATTAAAAACAACGAATTTTAACTACTTCATTTTTACATAAAAGACTGCATAATTACTGATATTCATTAGAATAATATAAAAACCTAATTCAGTTATGACATCTTAACTCGTTCTATTGTAAGTGCCCCAGATATTTTTAAAACACGTTTGACGAGCTGAGACGTGGTTTGTGTTGTTGGAGATGGCACAACAGCTAATCGAAGAATACTATTAGGATATAATGTATGTAGTTTACTAGAACACGAATAACTTCTCAAATGTAATATAGGCATGTGCATATGCTTAATACACACATATTATACATTTGTGATGAAAATGTATGAACTTTGACAGCAATACTATACTGTATGCTAGAACGCGGTACCTATACAGTTATGGGAAATTATTAACAAGTGTTAAACTTCTTTTGTCCGTATAATCAGACATACAATTAATTCACAACTCATAACATGCTTTTAAGCCAGGAAGGAATAAAAGCCAGGGATATATAGATGCGTTTCCCATATTATAAAAAAAGATTTAACAACAACAATATATCACAACGTTCTAATACTATATGAATAAGAGTATAAATTTAAATGCAGCAAGTTTATAAGTCAGAACAATTAGTTAATATATAAACGGTGTATGGAAAGATCGATTCCAAACAGTTCAGATCATTGGATTACATTATCATTATAGAGTGCGGGGCAGTATGCTGGAGTTATAAGATGGGGAAAAAATACAAATACGACATTTTTCGTCTTTCGTGCTGAGCAATGCTAGAAATATATAAATACATTGGCAATCATGTTGATAATAAGTTGCCCGCATAAGGAAATGTAATTAATTACCTTACAAGAGTCCCTTTTCTGATACGACTGTCCAAACAACAGTGAATTTAAACAAATATTAAAGTATCGTGACCATATACCATCATCATTTTAAAGTGTACAGTGCCCTTTTCATTGATGTAGAATAATAGTATAGTCAACCAGATATTTTCTAAGGATACCAAATTAACATCTAAAGGTATCTGTCAATTGTGAGTTTTTCAAGTCGTGCCTACATACGGAATAATGTACTCTTAAAATAAGCTCAAGATTACTGTAGTTCCATGGGGTACATTACTTCCATCCACGCCACTGTCTAATACTATTTTTTAATTACTATGTTCAGATATCCAGTTTGCGAAAAGGCAAAACTTTCCAAACATGACCACGTTGTGAAATGAATAGTTGCCAAATTTTCCAAGTTTCACATTAGGAAAGGGTTATTGGTCTCTATTGGTCATTGGTTTGCATAGTCACTTGCAGATAGTTCATCAAGGATGTCCCATTTATGATAGTTTGGTTGCAGAAATGGCATGTCCGACAAGAAATCCACCAACAGACCGGTTTTGAGGTTACTGCCCCATCAACAGTACTGGGTAGAAGTCGAACCCGTAGACCTTCAGTGAACAGCAGTCAAACTACTTTACTCCTAGGTCACGAGAACGCTTGTCCAACACACTGATGTCTGGTCTAATATGTCATTTGTGAAATTACAAAAATCTCATTGTATTTGATAATTTAATATTCTTATAAAAGTAAGAAGAAATTGTAACTTCATTGTATTTTTTGCAGAACGATATTTATTGTGTTTTGTAGATCTAGTTTAATTTAAACAATTATATTATTCACTATATATAAAATTGCACTGCATCCGAGATACTCTCTCTCAGTCAGGTGGCGCTGCTGTGGTCACCATGGTTGCACGCCATTTCTCTCTATCATTGCATTAGTTATTTTGACAAAATACGTCTAACGAAAATTAGCATTTAATTAGAGCAATCTTTTCAATGTTCGTGACGACAGATATTGCAATAAAAATCAATCTTCAGTTCAAAATATCTACACTTTCAGTTTTAGTACAGAAATTAAATTGACAGTTTGTGAGATATTTTTTATATAATTCGAAGATATATTAAGCAACATTAGTGTACAAATATAATTTGTAACTTCTATACTAAATTCTAATTTATCTATAATAATCATACATTTACAGCAAGTAGTCTGCCAGAGCGCAACTGCTAAAACTGTCCTATTGTACCTCTAAGTAGTATGCAACTACTTGTACATGTATTGATATAAACAGAGGAAGCATGATTGAGTAGGTGTTCTACTACGACTAGATCGAGCTGTGATGTTCTACAACAAATCAGATGCAACTACAATATACACATGTACTACTATACCGCTATATAAAAAACAGGCTTACTTTAGCGCCTTGGGATAGTAGAAATGAGAATGACTGATGCTGTGAACAATGATTGATTATGCAAAAATAATATCAACTACATCCAAACAAACATAGAGAAAGACAATTGATGCGATCATTGTTTTCTTTACTTTCATAAAATAAGTACCACCTGCACGTTGACTTAGGAAATCATGTGCTGCTTGAATTATTAAACTGTCTATAAGACCATAACTGAATGGGTCGGCGATCGCAGAAATATTTTGTCCACCACGCGTCCTATAAATCACAGATCGGACAAAGAATGTTTCCATCTTGAAGTTGGGGTACTTCAAGGATAAACGTTGAGTCCACTTTTGTTTGTCATCATTATGAACCAACAAGAACCACACTTACATGGCAACTGTTATTCGTGGATGGCGTAGCTTTCTGAGTAAGAAGAACTTAGCAGCCAGTGAGCAGAATAGATAAAATAGCCCATGATTCAGACTGAGACGGGAATTCTCAGGTGAAAATTTAGAGGCTCTCGAATAAAAAGAATAAGGAGCTTAGGAGCTGCAGATGAAAATGCCAAGGCCAAGAGTGAGAGGAAGACCAAGTTGATTCACCTCTGTGAGCTGCGCAATCTCCCGCTTCAGCCGCCATGCAATCGCCTTCACGTGGCGGAAATGTACTGTAAGTGCTGCATTCTCTGGAGCCACCCATCCCATTCTCTCGCCTCTCTTTTCTCACTTTCTCCTTTCTTACAGCTCAACACTCTCTGTCTCTTCTCCCCCCTCTTTCTCCTTTCTTTTCCACTTTTCTGTCTCCCCCTCTCTTTTTCAGTTTTCTGTCTTCTCTCTCCCGTTCACCTCTGTTTTCTATTTTTCTGTATCCGCGCTCATTTTCTTTCTTATCTTTTCTCTCTTTACTCCCGGAGGTTGGGGCTCTGATGCACTTCTTTCTATTTACTCTCCTCTTTCCTCTCTTTCTCCTCTTTTTTCACTTTTCTATTTTACCCTGCTCATGGTGCCGTCTGTCTTCGCCACCCTGTGCCCACTCCAAGCCTTGACGTCCTGGCGGACGGTGATCGCGCTCTTCCCTTTCTGAGAGAGACCTGGGTGCTGACGCGAGCCCCCGGATCAGTGATCCGACCGGGAAATAGAAGGGGAGGACCAAGTAGGATCGACTGTATAAAAATGGATACGGAGATGTAGGGTGCATAACTGCACATGAAGGAGACGCAAGAGACGGACGCAGATGAAAACGGTTGAATCGAGCAGATGATCGATGGACAGCATGGGATTAAAGCTGTTAAAAAGAAGAAAAAAACTGTAAATCAAGAAGAAACCCCACAGTGTTATGTTGGTCATGAAAGGGCCTAGTAAAATGGCCTGCTTTAAAGTCATATTTTTATTCACTACTTTAATTTTTCTGTATTTGGCATATTTTCTGAAAATATCGTATATATATATATATAAAAATATTATGAATTTAAAAATTTGTTTAAAAGTGTATGCACACTTTCGATAAATTATCGTCTCTACATACTTCATATAGGAATGTGGCTTGAGTACAGTATACTGGTAGGGGTTTATATACCTGCTTTGCAGTCTGACGTCGCTGTTGATGTCGTGAAAGGGCATGTAGGTCCACGTCTTACAGGTGGTCCCCTGTCGACCTAGAGGTGCGAGGGGCATAGGCGGAAGCCGGACCACCTCGAGGTCTTCGTCGTAAAAGACCGAGCCGGTCAGACAATGTAGAAGGACTCGGTCCTCTGCGTTTCGCGAGTTGGCACTCACCAAGGCAGGATTGCCCGAGTTCGCCCTGGATTGCACCTGCAATGAAACATCTCCTCAACTGAATGCCCACGTATTATAACTGCTTAAAAAGTTATACTACTCATTAGTTATATGAGCGTGTACTAGCGGAGTATTTGACGCAAGGGCGATCTTCTGTGTCATTGTCCCCAGCACCATCAGACCAAACTAACCCTTTCAGGTCCGCTAAACACTCGACTGCGGTACAGCCTTCAGCCAGGGATGAGGGAACTTTAATTCAGGCCGAGCCGGGACTCGAACCTCCTACTTCCACTATGACAGCCAACTGTTCTACCAATAGGACAAACCCAACCATATCCCTATACTGTATTTAGGTCTTTCTCGGTCTGCCCTGAGAGAGGCGCATATGAATGTGCACTCGTACATATGAGGTTGTGGCTGTAGTTCTTCAATATATACACTCATACAGACCATCACTCGGTAGTACATGTCAAGGCGCCATTTTTGACAACGCCAATAATATTGAATAAATTATTTTCAGTTACATTAAAGTATATTTATGAAATCAGCAACGTCGGAGAAGAAATTAAGACTTTATAGTTGCAATAAAATCATACAAATGAAAAACCTTTTGATCAATTTAACTATATACTGTATACTTAACCGAAAATAGGAAATTATCTACAAATTTCATAAGACTAAACACAAGTTAACTTATACATAATAAAGTATACTGTACTGTATATAATATCATCTGGTTAATTTGTATCAGAGATGTATTATAGGAATTGATCTGATCTGATTATATAGTGCGACTATGAACTGCAATTAATCATGTACCTTCTTTGGTCTCCATAAGAATAAAACAATATATGGAAAGTCAGAAAATGTGTTATTTATTGACACACAGAATAATATATGCATACACCAGGTATCCCAAAAGTAAGGTCAGAATGCCCGTATTTCATTGCATGAAAAACTGTATGGAATACAATAGAAATGTTTCTTATCATTCTACTATCCTATAATACAAAAATGAGTGTGGATCAAATTGTGTTCTCACATCACTATATGAATTAATGGAAACTGAATGCAGCCTTACGTTCGGGACACCCAGTAAAACGAAGCTTTAAAGACAAGATGCATGTATTTAAAGTGATTGAGAAAATATATATACACAAGACTTCTCTTATAATGCAGAGAGAGCGAGACAGAAAAGCAAGTATGAATCTAATGCGAAGAAGACAAATACAGTATGCATGGAATTATACTTTTCCCAAGAAGGGTTTTCCTTCCGTTGCCTAAAAACCATAGAATAAAGAAACAACAAAATTATATTTTGAAAAACTTTTGAAAAAGTTAAAAACAAACAAAAAGTAGTTCGATGATGTTATCCTTCAATGAAAAAAATAGAGTGCATGATAAGGTGGATATATTATACTGTACTACCGGAGGTACCCGGCTTTGCTCGGGGGATACACAGGGCAATAAAATATCAGAAAACAACCAAAGTTTCCAGTAAATAATTTATTCTGATGATTCAGTAGGAAAAAACACAGAGAGGAGAATTAGGTTGAGAAATACTTTCTTTTGGATCAAATCAGGGTCAACCCAAGGGGGGCTAATGGGCTTAAAAACTGCCACAGTAGAAGTGACCTCTTGAAATGTCATCAATTTTACTTATAAATTCCTAGGTGTACTACTCTCACATTTATTAGTAGTAAAATAAAACCGTATGACGTTTAATAAAATATCGCATATTTCAAATACATTTTTTTAATTTTCAATTATTATTTTATATTAGAAAACTGTTGATGTACTAGATTAACATCAACGTCTAAACTATAATTGACCATATCTATCTAAAACCTTATTCAAAGATGTGTGCTACTGCAGGTATATTTATAAATAAAATTAGTGATCATCTATGTACATTTCTTAGGATG
>JAUYWV010100965.1:0-13497 GCA_032274565.1 Nematoplana nigrocapitula | reverse complement strand
CATATATGCAAAACTCAATTCAAAACTCATCGTGTGAGAAAGAGAAACAGAAATTCTTATAGGTGTCCTAATGTTATGCAAAGGAGTTTATAAATAGCGTATCTTAATTTATCGTCGTTAAATGAGGCATATTCGCGGACTCAAATCCGGCGGCACCAGGAGTATCCGCACTTGATTACACCTGTAAACAATAATAAACTGCACAACAAGCATGTTCGACAAGCTATCCCGTGGCCAAGTGGTTAAGTAGTTTGAGTGATGATCACATGGGTGCGGGTTCGAATCCGGCTATACGCTGTATTGATGAGGGACAAAAATGGCCAAAACCGGTCTACTGGTAGATTTCTTATTTTTGTTTGCACCAATAGGCTTTAATATTTCTCATTGACAACCATAGAACTGATCGGATAACATTTCTGTACACTTTCACCTTATTCTTTATTTCTGCCCTTCTTTTCTCTTACCTCAACCTGCAGTTTTATCACCTAGAAATAAAGTGAATAGGGTGCTCTGTTGATCCACCGAAAACTCTGCAGACTCTTTGTTATATTATTGTTTTATCTCACACCATTGCTTCGGTGCAGCTCACTACCCACCAGAACCCGGAGCGCCTCTTCAAAGTGGTCTTCGTCGGTGACTCATCTGTCGGCAAATCCAGCATTATCTATCGCTTCTGCCACAACGACTTCAAGTTCTCCTTCTGTGCTACGATCGGTGTCGATTTCCAGATCAAAACGATGGTCGTTGACGGCCACTACTACGCTCTTCAGCTGTGGGACACCGCCGGGCAAGAAAGGTGGGCGGCAAACAAGCTTTGGTTTAACCCCTCTCTCTCTAAGGCAAAACCATTTATACAGTATAAATGTCCACTTACTTTAAAAACGTATTTTTAAATGAATGAATTCAAAAAAGCGATTTCTCAAAGACACAAATTTAAATGAAATCATACATTAAGGTGCAAAAGAACTGCCACCCCTGCGAATTACTGTGAACCCCCGTTAATCCGGACTCAGTTAATCCGAAAACCTCGCAATCCGCATAAATTTATCTGGATACAGATTTTTACAATGCGTTTTTTATGAATCCGGAAATTCGTTATCCTGTTATAGGGTTTTGTTATGAACATTCAAGCATTAATTATACATTCACATTCAAATATCTATCGTCCTGTATAGAAAGCTTGCGCATGAAAAATAAATTAAGCATTACAGCAACTTCTTTATTTCCTTGAAAAAACTGTAATCCTTCCATGGAAATAAAGAAACAGCAATTGTATTGCGCCCTTATTGCAGGAGATATTGTTCTGGTTGAATTCGGTGCTAGCACACGTATTTGTTTATAATTTAAGCGCGCATTACTATATGTACTGTATAACTATGCTAAAATTGTAGGTTATAGGTTTGCCTGGGAAATCGGCGACTTCCTTCTGTTGTACAAATGTTCTGGAAAACCCATATGCTCTGCCAGAGTGTAACGTATTCTGATGCAATCGCACTTCGCAATCTAATCTTTATCGATTTTCAGTACTATTTAATAGAAGATTTTGCCCAGAGATAATATCGTATCCAATACTGGCGCCTACACCGTGGGTATAGGGCACACTTATCGAAGAGTTCATATCATAAATATGGCAGACAAATTCATAAATATGCTCTCAAATTAGACAAAACTCAACGAACGGCAATAAAATTCTATTTAGTAAATCCAAATTAAACGAAATTCAAATTGGAGTATAAGTAACCAAATTCATCACGATTGACATCATTAAAAAGATCCGATTGAATTTGGATTTTCGATAGTAAAGCCCCCGTGTCAAAGTCAATTTAAACAAGCCAACAGTGGTCGCGGAGATCAGAAACCCGCACGCTTTAGCCCGTTATATGTCCTGGAACGGTTGGTTATTGATGGCTTGAATGTCATAATGGCAGACAAATGTTGCAAACTGGCATGGCCATTTGATGGTGCAGGATGCTAAGATGCATTGAGATCCAGGATATTATGAAGTAATGTTTATAATTTTATATAATAAACGTTTTATTTGGATAGTCAGTTTAGTTTTATTTGAATGTTTACAATTGAATTTTTATGCTCAAGAGTAATAATCTTTTTATTGGAGCGAAAATGATTGCTAAGAAATTTACGTCGATGATTTTGGGTGCTCTACTTACGAATTTGACTGCGCAAGTTCTGAACTTTTAGTGAATGCGCAAGGTAACTATTTAAATGCACCACATCTACAAATGCTTGTCTTGCGTGCTCTAGGCAAGTGAATTTGATTGCTCGACACTTTAATAACCAATTAAGTTGAATGCCTTACATCTACCTTGTATTCACTATCGCCGAATACGACTGCAAAAACTACCGTATGTCTTTATTGGTGGCAGCATTGCATTCACATAACTACTGAAACCTGGCATCTTTCAGCTGTGAACATTTGTGAAGTGACTGCGTAGACTCTCAGCAGAACAGCAGGTAAATGTGCAACACAGATATCTGCAGGATCAATAATCCATTTTAAGTCTGCAAAGAATGTCTGAACCTCGTTTAGCTATGTAGTCGGTGACCAACCTTTCTACACAGAATCTACCGAGGTAGGATGGTAGGTCCTTATACATGCATTCTATAAAAAACATTTGAGGCATGACTGCTGGGGTCACATCCTGATCTCATAATTTCCTCAATTTTTTTCCGGCTGTTGAAAATGATAAATAAACATGGACTACTATAATGTCTGGACGTATTGCTGGCAAAAACGGCAAATTTGAGGAGAATGCTGATTTTAAAATCGTCATAAAATATTTAATATTTGGCATATTTGGAATTTGCACAGATGTAAAAATTAAATACAATTTTGAACAATAAATGCTCAATAAAACATTTTGATTTATCTATTTTTGGCATTATGAAAGTTATTAATAAAAAATATATAAATAACCCACCTTGTCTTCTATTTGAAATGTTTCATTTTGCTATTATGATAATGATATCAAATACAACCATTTTTCGTCTTCAGTCTTCTTCTCAAAATTCCCCTTTTCACTCGATTTAATTCCCGGTTAACCTAAAGTATTCCCAGATTGTAGAGTTTTCTATAATATTTTTTAAAACAAATACATAACCCCTTCCTATATAAATAACAACTGATGACGCGCCAAACTTTCTCGTTGAGTCATAAATAGTGAGGAAAAATTGGTAACATAACTGTACAATAATTGATCAATTTGGGTTAAATGCCGCTCTTCTCAAAATTGGCGTATTTGAATTATAGAAATCGAAAAAAACAATTATAATTTTCCCTTAAAATATAGCATGTCACTTAATTCTCATGCACTGAAAAAAACTGCTATATAATGTAGGAGGGAAGTTAACGCAGACAGCTCTATTAAAACGTGTACCAAGGGCACTGTGTATACTCTGATTATCCTCCCAGATTCCGCAGCATCACCAAGCAGTACTTTCGCAAAGCGGACGGTGTAGTCTTTGTCTACGACGCCACATCGGAGCTCTCCTTCCTCAACATACGCGAGTGGATGAACAACATTGAGGAGGAGATCGAACGACAGGGGAGTCTGGTTTTGCTGTTGCTAGGCAACAAGGCCGATCTCATCGACGAGAATCACACGAATGCGGTCAAAAGTGAAGAGGCTCAGAAATATGCTGAGGTAAGAAAGGATACTTTCTCTATTTATATTTGATCTACAATATATCAAGGATTGTTTTGAACAAATGTGTTGTTTTTAAACCGAAGGAAGGATTATAAAGTTGATCTAAAATAGTAGCCGCCTTCTCGTGGCTGGGCTGTCATGCTCCGGTAGGTATAATACGTCATTCCCAGGGACCTCATGCGCTTTATCTATCTCGCTCTCGCTATCTTTTCTCTCTCATCTTTCTTCTGTTTTTCTTTTTTGTTTTCTCATTCCAACTCATTTTATCTGTCTATTTTCTTCTCTGTTTTCTTTAAAATTTTACTCCTTGAGGTCAGGGCACTGACGCGTCCTCTCCCTCGACCGGGAATTAGAATTCCAACAGCAAGGAGGATGAGTAGTTCGGTTTTGAAAAGTTCGCTTTGCAGCTGAAAGTACTAATTTATTGAAATGTATAGGATAGGCAAGAGTCACTCACCAACAAGTCCGGTCAGTAGTAGAAAGCATTTGAAAGACAATCTTGTTATTTATGACACTTCTTGTCCAGACACACAGACCAACAGAAACATCCACATACATAGATCTCAAACAATCGAGTAGCAAACCAAAGTCTGGAAAGGAAGGAGCACTGATCATCGCTATAGAAAGAAACACATGTAGACGTATTGGATGTTCCATAAATTAGGATATTTTTATACCGATCGCATATTCTTAATGTGGCATATTTCATGTAGCATTTCTTACTAATATCATCCTAAATTTAAAATCTGGGTTAGCGCTGCATGTAGTGTGCCACTATTTGGTAGCATACGAAAGCTAGAAACTCTATTGACAAGAGCTCAATAATGGACATTCGATATACTGTAGTTATCTGGTTAAAATTACACTTCCTATATGTAGAGTGAAAAACAGCAACATACAGTAGTATATCTGAAGAAAGATAAGAGTAATCTCTAAACGATAGCAGTTTCGGAATCTTTTATATTATTTGTCAAGTTGTCTGTGTGTATGTATGTTTCGGGTGAGCGGCCAGACCGTTGGTGCCAGCGGCCCGAAAGTTTACACGAGTGACCCCCTCAACCCTGCGGGTAACATAGGGGAGGGGTGAGGTAGGCCTCCGAGGTCAGGGTCAAGCTGAAAGGGTCAGGGTCGATGTCAAGGAGGCTAAAACAGTGTGAAATGGCCATTTCTGGCAGAAGGCGGCCGTTCCAGCGACCCGAAACTTTGCATGGGTGACCCCCTCAACCTTGCGAGTAACATAGGGGGGCGAGGTCAACCTCTGATGTCGGAGTCGAGGTCAAGGAGGCTAAAAATGGTGTGAAATGGCCGTTTATATCGGGCAGAGTTTGTTTGTTCCGGGTGGGCGGCCGGACCGTTGGTGCCAGCGACCAGTATGGGTGACCCCCTCAAACATGTGGGTAACATAGGGGGGCGAGGTCAAGGGGTCGGGGTCTAGGTCAAGGTGTCTAAAAACTGTGTGAAATGGCCGTTTTGGGCAGAAAGAAGCCGCTCACAGAAAATTTAATAAAACAAAAGACTAGGGCAGGGTTAGGGTTAGGCATGCACCCTATTCTATTGCCCAGCAACGCGGGTACCCACTGCTAGTTGTTAATAAAAATGATTTAGTTTCAATATCTTTGCATCGCACAGCGCTTTTCCAATATACAGTATTCACATAATTGAATATAAAAGATAGCAGTTGCGAAAAGTTTTTATCGGTCATTGATTTAAAATAGGGGCTCGTCAAATTTCTTAAATTTTCTATTACTTCATATTACTCGCAGAATTCATCGTGAATATTTACGTCGTCGTCTGCGTGTTTGTGTGCAAATTCTCATAAAATGCGGTGCAGTAGTTTCCGACGAGTATCGAAACCAACATACACATACTTCCATGTGTACTGCATACATAGCAAACAAACAATCAGACATCGACATACATACAGTATAGTCATAAAAATGTAGAAATAGAGATGACATATACTTAAATTGATAACGATAACGATAAGTGAGCACGCAATCTTGAGAAAAAGTCAGCAGAAACGTATAGCCATGAAGAGACATTTTGTTTCAACTGGACGACATCTTTGAGAATATTTAAAGATCTTTTTAATGAGAGTAGGCAATGTTAGTTCAGGCTGCTTACTATTTCACATTGTTGTCTCGTCCCGACTGGGTCTCCCCGCAATCAATTACGATTTACATTAAAGTTCAACGCACTTACGAAAACTTTGAAAGCAGGATCCCAGGTGGAACAATATTTTCCAAACGAGTCTTAATCAAAGGCAACCTATATAGCAGGGTACCACCTGACGTTATGACCCAGATCTTCTCTACATTGTTGCTACTGCATGCTATCTCTGTGGTCGTGTACGAACTGAAAACTTACTCCAGAAAAAAACTACATATACTGCCTCACTGAAGAATTCTTCAATCAGAACTTCAATGCAAGTTTCTGCGCTTTATATCTTCTAATACCAAAACTTGGACAAAACTAAAAAACACACAATAAACAGAAGCAAATCAAGCGTAAACTCCCCAAACAAAATATTAAAGTGGTCCAACAACTATTACTACTGCACTTGCGATTTCTCTTTAACCTCAGATCATTTCATCTCCCGTGATATTTCCTACTACAAAAGTATATTCGAAAGTAAACAGCAGCTGTCTATCTGATTTATGAATATTTCCTTTCAGGACACCGAGTGCATGTTTTTCGAAGTGAGCGCCAAAACCGGTCTGAACATCGATCATGCCTTCCTGGAAATGACGAAGTCAGTTCAGATTGTAAACCTTAGAGTTAACCAGATTTTACTTCTGCATAGAAAGTAAATAGGATAGAAATATTTTTTTTTTTAAAAACAACCGTTGTATTATTGAAAACTTCGGATCAACCATACTTTGGAACATAGTAAACGAAACTATATATTGTGATATGTAAATCGGATCACTACTGCAATATTATAGCCTACTTCAGAGTTCTGAGTTCTTTTCATACAATAGTTTTTGTGATTTGATACGCGTTTACAGGCTAATATCCAATCCAATCCAAAAGAGCCTTCCGCCTTGCTAATGTACAGTATGTGTAATCATTGAAGCATTATAACAAAACGAACAAGAATGAAATGAAAGCGAATATTTTATCAGCATTATATATCGTTCACTTGTGAATATCATCAGCCGTTAAACAAACAATAAAATAGGAATTGAGAATTTACTTAGCGTCATTTGTTTGAAAGTACGAGGCGTCGTTTTATAGTTACAGGCCTGTCTAACCCTCTTGTACAGTACTACTGACTGCAAAGATTTCAGTAGTATTCTTATACAAGACCAAATTTCTTATTTCTATATAGGTAGATTGAATGGACAAGTCTCCCATACTATTAGACGAATCTTGGCACCAGCCAAAAAATAGGTGAATCTGAGTGGTCAATTTGAATTTTATTGCCAACTGTACAATAATCATATAACTGTTTACAAGTTAAACGACATTAATATCCATATGTGGTTTGCTGTAAAATCCAACTTTCAGTGTGAAAAACTAATGGAAAACATATTTTTGACGACTTGATAGGACGGACGAATTGGTGTCGTATGATAGGAACTACATCCAATCAAATCTTATAGTTGCAGTCGTCGTCATCCCTATTTGAGCCGCACTTTCTTCCACCATTCCCAATACTTCTTCACCGCCCCGGGTTTCCTCCAAGCATCCTTCAAGTCCTCCAGGCCCAACTCCTTCTTGATCTCCATCCCCGCATCACAGCTCCACACATGATCCACATCTTCCTCTTCCTCTCCGCATCTTCTGCATTTTCCGTCCGCCGCCACGCCTATTCTCTTCCTGTACACACCAAACTCCAGCGAATGCCCACACCTAAATCTCGCCATGCTCACCGCTCCATTCTCTTTCCACCTTCCAGCTCTTATCTTATAGTTGCAGTTGCGTTTAGGCATGTGGTCCGATACCTTGGGACGCTGGGTCAGGATAAAAGAGGACTGAGTGAAATCGAAAGAGGATAATATGAGTTGTTTTTTTCATAAAAATGGTGGCCTTGAAAAATGTTATTATTCTACAAATGCATTTATTTATTTTTGTTATTTTTAGACGACTGAAAGATCGCGAAGACAAGGACATGCAAACTGCTTTCACGATTGGATCAAGCGCGGCGAAAAGAAAAGGATGTTGTGGCAAATGACAGTGATGAATGAGCAAAGCAAAGCCAAACGGGCGACCAGAAATTGAGTGCATGCTTTTATATAGTCAAGCAAGCCTCGTCTATAATACCCAGTGTAAATTCGGAATTCCTTCTCAAACAGTAGAACCAGTTTATATAGATCTCCCATTTCGATCATCAGAACACCTTGTCTGTTGTCACCGGGTTGTACTGGTAGTGAATATCTAAAATGTGTAGGAAGCAGGACCTTCCAGAAAACCAACATCTTGCATCAGACGTGATTGACCGTGACATGTACAGTACATACGTATTTATATTCTTTACAAACAGTATACCTCATAGAGGTCATTACGTTATGTTTGAAGAACCAGTCCCTATTCTTTTACGCACACACGCTATGTTAAGGGGTCGTTTTTTCGCACAGAGAATCTAGTACTGTTGTTATAACTAACAGTTTAAATGAGAGCCGATGATGAAAATTTGAAGAGAAGATCTAAACGAAACGAACTGTAAATAGTAAGTCTGTACTACGCTTCTTTTCTTTCCCCCTGATAGTCGATAGGTGATTGTCAATAGTGGGGATCAAAGATATTACCATATAATGGCGACAAGATAGGAAACTCTCGTTTAAATGTTGACTAAATTTGGACGTCAGCATTTTTTTAATTTGACTAAGAATATGGTTAACTGCGCCGATTTAAACTGAAACAAAACCCAACTCTAACAACAAGCAATATGATCATAAATGCAGTTCTTCGCGTTTCCACAAGATCCTACTATGTATGTATATATTGTCGCTACATTATTTATTTTACATTGATAGAATAGATGGCTGATTATAGTAATTCAAAAATGAGCTAAACAATTAAATAGCGCCGAAATGCTACATGCTTATTTATACGCGTTTTTAATCAATCCTACTTTTAAAATCATGCTGTTGAGTTATGAAAGGCGCACCAATATACGTAGGTTATAGAAAAATAGGTGATTTAACTGTAGGATAACATTTTTACATAATTTAATGTTAATCTCATAAAAAGAAATTAATACTACTTGCTACTTTTAAGTCATAAAGAGTAGTCTAATGAAAAATTATGACGCCTACGATTTTTATGAGTTTCTCATCTTGTCATTAATATTACAATAGTTGGTGGGGGGGTAGCGTATAGATATTGAATCGGACAAACGTCAGAGCAATTTCTCGTTACTAAAAGAATTGAGAAAAGCTTTTGCTAAATATTCACGAATGAGCACAGCCTTATAGACTGTGTGTTTCTGTTTTTTAATTCAATTTGAAAAGATTACTGATAACACATTGAACAAATATGAATGAAAAAACGTATCCCGGTACGGTATCTGTTTTTTAACAGTACTGCCAATGGAAAACTTTACTGTTTTAGAGACAGCTGACCGGTGCATGATTACCCTAGTCATAAAATTTAGCAGTTAAGAGCTCCTAAATAGCTGTTCAGATAAAGTCTGTTAAATAAAACACTATTAAATAGAAGTTTATGAATTAGCAGTCCGAATCTTTTTGACTCGAATAAAGGAAACTGAATTTAGTTGACCAATGATAATGGTTCTCTAACCAGGTAAAATAGTGGTAGTTGATATCACAACACTGGTCGCTACATACAGACGAGTGGACTCCTGTGGGAAATATAAAATAACAATAGATCGTTCGAGTCATTATTGATCGGATGCAAATATTTAGTGCTTCAGACATTTTTAGTGAATGTACAGATACATTTAGAAGCTCCTAAGTTACATAAAACAAACATTATCATGTATTTTACAAACTCCTAAAGTCATCGACAAAATGACGTTATGGAATAGAACTCATGTCTCATTGGTTCTTCTTGGTGAATTTTTCGTGTGGTTGGTTTACTTCTAGATTTGGCTGCTCCTAAACATTAACTGGTAATAAATTTAGGAGCTGCCGGAAATTTTATAAAACAGACCCCAGGCTAAAATCTGGAATATTATAGCCAGTTTTATTTTGCTACTTGAAGCCCACTTCATTGTTTTTTCTAGAGTAATTTTCTGAAATATAGGTATAATACTGTAATTCAGAACGTATTTTTATTGTTGTCAGATATGAGATATTTATAAACTTACCCAGATTTCCGAATTTTTATTATCTTATATTAAAAATTTCTGCCATTGTTTAATACTGAGCCACGATGCATTCATGTATCACAAAAGTTTATTTTCTTTTGCTGCAAACGCATTTTTTCATTATTTCAATTCTGAGCATTTGCACAGAATCAATCTCTTATAGCAAAAGCTTCAAACTTTGCGATTAAATGCCAATGCTCAATATTTGTGCTCGGCGATTTTTTAAATCAAATACTGACTATCGGAGTGACGGAAGGAGAGAGAAGAGGTGTCCTAGAGCGCAGTTCTGTTTCACTACTGCAAGAAACAAAAGACTAGATAGCATTAAATAGCATTAAACGCGGGCTTGTTCAGCTGCCTTTTTTTCAAAAGAAGTTTGCTGCTGAGTCATCAGAAAATCAGTTGTAAAACGTAGAAACTTAATAGTTTCTGATTTTAAAACTTCGAAGATTAAATAGCATTCAAAGAAATAGGGAATAGACTCAATACTTGAACTGCAGACTTATATGAGTAAAAGATTGGTGGGAGCTCAACTACATTTGCCGTACATGAAAGAAAAAATACGAAGAAGTTCCTTAGTTTACACAAAGATCCGTTCGTTTGTTTGGATAAGTTTATACTCTCATTGCTACATTAATTACCGCTCCTCTACAGTATATGTAGTTGTCGAATTTTCGGATAAAACGTATATATTGCTTTGTCATTAATTACTTTTAAGGAAAGGGGTCTTCATTGTTGGAGATATTTCACTGATAAATGCTGTTATTTGTGCCGCATTTTCCAAATTACTTCTTTAGATGGTCGAAAATTAGTGCAATTATATTTAATGCCAACCAGTGGTCTGTTTTTTCATGATCAAAATCGATAAAAGTAGGATGTAATGAAGATTAACCTGTAGACTACCACCATCATACATCGTTAACCGACGTATCTTGCTTTCCTATAAGGGTTGTATTTATAGTATATAACATCTGGTAAAGTGAAGAGAATATGAATAATTATAATTCACAATACTTGCAGGAGTAATAAAATTCTGGCATTTTGCCGTACATCAATGTAACTTCGTGAGGCGTTCGTTCTATTCGTTATATCTTCTACATATTTCACTTCAATTAATGTTATTGATATTTGGAAAAAGGAAAAATAACGAGTTTTATCTATCGCTGATATACCTGTTTACTTTTTCTGACAATTTTTCAGGTACCCCAAACAGTAGTAATTTATAAAAAAAACATGTACAGTATTTATATAGTGTATTTTGTACCATCACCAGGTATTTTTCGTTTTTCCGCAGAATCTCTCATTATTTTTCTATTGTCAATTATTTAAAACCGAGAATCACCAAAGTGCTGTGAACCCTGTACACATTGGTGGCGGTTGGTTATCGTATATTGTGGTGCTGGGTTTTGTATGTTAGTTTTGCTATATACATGTACTCATCTTGTTCACCCATATGTCTCCCCTTATATATGTACAATCGATATTTATGTAAAGATCTGATTGACTACGATTAAAATATGAATAATATTCTTACTAAACTGTTGACCTCATGGTGAACCTAACTAAAATACTCAGAACTGTCAAAAGACTATGTGACTAATTAAAAAACTACAGTCTAAAGACCATAGTTAGGACTTTTAAATCATATAAATATTGTTATCCAGCATGTACTACTAACTAGCTATCCCCTTTGTAAGTAGCGCACATAAATAGTTATTATTTCTTCACTCAGCAAACTATTTCTCATTAAATTTGCAGAAATCAGGTACATACACAAATTTTGTTATTATAAGAATAAAAATGTAGTCCTAATCAATTATAATCATCGCTGAAAAAATCTGTTTTTTAAGACTTTATTCACGAGCGGTGTCGAAAGTCTGCTCAGTATACTTTACTGACAGCTTTCACGAAGTTTTTCATCCGTTACAGTGGCATTTCGGTACCGGATGAAAAACTTCGTGAAAACTGTCAGTAAAGTTCAAAAGTATTTGCTATGAGTCGAGACTCTCGGCATATACAGTAGATTTTAAGATGTTATATTTACATATTAACATAGTAATGTTACCTTATTGATAACTCAGCCTGATATAGTAGCATTAGGTTATAGGACAGTTGTAAAGAAACGATTTTTTAGGGAAGATAAAAAAGTTTCTAAGTGAAAAAATGAAAAACAATTTCTGTACAACTTACAAACGAGATTATAGTTAGTAGTACCTTTTAAAAAATGTTTGATAGAAATTTTCGTTTGATTTTGATATTGATTATTAGAGTATTTTATTTAGTCAAATATAATAGAATAAAAATAGCTACTTACATTAATTTTGAAGAGACAAACCTCTCTGTATCTTACTTACTCTACTGTTTAAAACTTGTTTTGGAGAACAATATTTTTAAAAAGACTATTAATGGCTCTGTAGCTTAGCTTAGATAATGGACGAAGCTGTATGCAATTTTGTATAATTGTGATCAGTACTGTTGGTTATTCAGATGGTTAGTCAGACGCACCCGAATTCATGGCCAACGCCCCAGCTCCACAAGTCTCTGTTGGCCATCGCACTTCCCCGCTCGTGTAGCGCAAGATCTGTGTGTTTTTCTAGAGATAGGGGTTGCATATAGTCCAGGGCTGGTCGACCAGCTGTCTGTTGCCACAATACTAGATACTCGCATATCTGAAACAGTGTCCGGTGAGGCGCAGTCGGCGAGCCCTGATGGTGGTGTCTGTCACTGATTATATTATCAGGTGATGTGTTGCATCAGATTGATGCTTTAGGCATACCGGAGAAAACTTTGTGTTGTTTCTGGTATTCCTGACCGTTTCCGTTCAGTTCAAGCGACTGTGACTCCAGGACTCCTATCCTCGTCAGGAAGCGGGCGGTCTACATCTCGTCTTGAAAGTCTTCCTCATTCATCTCCGGCCCGAAACTCTCTCTGCGTTTCCTCTCCCACCTTGCAGCTTAGCAACATATGTTCGGTGCTCTCCGCTTCCTCCATTACATCCCTCTATTCTCTCCAGTCCTATCCTGTGCCGGTACGCACTCATCGCACAGCTGTGATCTGTACTCAGCTGATGCACCAGCAGCGCAGGATTCCTGAGGAATTTTGATGGATTTGGTCTTCTTTCTCTCCATACTCAGTTGTTCCACCATTCCTTTCTCTCCCGGGGATCCATCTCTTCTTCTCTTCCCTGTTGAATCTGATTGTTGTCTCCTTATCTTCTTCTACCGCCTCCTGCCTTGCCTTCAACCTATTTTCGCCATTTCATCCGCTTCCTCATTTCCACGTATTCCACAATCCTATCTCCTCGCACAGGACTCATATGTTATTTCCGGACATACACTCTTGACTCAGAGGTCTTCTGTCGATGTCCTGGATTGCCGCCTTTGAGTCCAGATTCTGGCTGGTATGCACCGAAAGTAACTAGGAAGTTACTTCCTAGTGAGCACTTGGTAATACTCACTAGGAGATGAATTGGTATGCACCAAAAGTAACTAGGAAGTAACTTCCTAGTGAGCACTTCGAAAAAGGGTAGTACATACTACCATTTTGCAAGTAAGGTGT
>JAUYWV010100954.1:0-13500 GCA_032274565.1 Nematoplana nigrocapitula | reverse complement strand
TTACATACTTATGATAAGAGTTAAAACTTTGGGCTCACTGGCCGGCCGAGAGGCTTCTGACATCGTCAGGCCCCTTTCATATTTCCAATCTACATGTAGCTGGTTACAGTTAACTCCAAATTAATGCGGGTAGTTCAACTTTTTTCAGTATAAGGATGCATTTCATTTTACTTGTTTTGAGTATAAAACACTGTTTTAAAATGTTTGGAACCCTTCAATGTCTGGAGCTTCCCGACATATTGTCTACATAAATCGAAGGCTGTAAAGCTTCGTTTGAAACCTACATAGAAAGAAGAAATGTTCTTGCAGTAATTCGTTTTGTGCACATCTAAGGCTTTCTTCAGTCACATGTATATATATATATCCATCAAACAAAAATATATTTATGTCATAGATATTACACAGATCACTCACATATTGGCAAATGAATGCATAGTATCATTCAAATATTGAAAACAGTCATCCATACTTGAAATTATGATTTTTTGTCCGTTCTAGTGTTAACAAAAGCAAGAGTTACAAAAATCAATCAAATATGGCCGATTCAATCTAATTTGAAATAGGTAATATGAAATGTATTCGCGAATAAGTTGTAATCAGTTAAATGTTACAATAAAATATCAAACTCGTCTAGTAAAAAAGTAACATTCAAAATGCCTTACAGCATGATCAGCAAAGCGAAAAAACGACGAATTGTAGAGGCTCACAAAGTGAAGAGGATTACTGCATATGGCAGTTACTAAAGTACTGGGTGTAGCGCGAACAACGGCATGGGTCATCATCATTCGAAGATATTAATAGCACAACCAAAAGGTCCGATCAAGAGGTAGAAGAGGGACGAATACAGTCAAAATGGATAACGAAATTCGGGAGTGCTTGGTGAACATCGTCGGAGTTTATCCCGCTTTCACTTTGAATCCACTTAACGTGGATCTCCGAGAGAGCTACCAAACAAACCACATGTTTGTGTGTTCTCAGTGATGAGAGCTCTAGACAGCCAACAAAAATTTGGAAGACGCACCTGCTAAATGGAACAGTAAGTAACGCGACAAAAGTAATTGTATACTCGTCTACGTGGACGAGGCAAAGTTCAATCTCTCTTCACAAGAAGAACCCGCAGCCGTGCTCTAGTCGGCCAACGAGCAGTTTGACAAATTGCTGACTGTCGAGGTCGTAACATCAACATTATCATGGCCATCGATTGTGGTGACCTGCACTAACAAGAAATTCATATGGAATCTGTCACAATGGCAATCTTTTATGGTTTCATTGACAAATTTGGTGAGGTTATCGGCGAAGAGTTCGAGATGACAGTTGATATGGACAATGGCCCCCTAGCACAAAGACGAATTTAAGTGATATGAAGAGCAGCATCCCATCCGTAAATTCCTCCCCTATTCGCTCAACCCTATTAAATTGACCTTCAGTTTTTTAAGGCTGATGTAAGATGGATCTCAACCTCAGTATGGTCAGTAATCTGGATCGTGGTTCTGCTGCTTCTTTAGTCTTTAATTTGATTACGCATCGGTTGAACATTTTGAGACAAATTATTCAACATAATCTGCTTTTGATTACGACTGAAAATGCGACAATTTGTATTGCCAGACAATGTCATACATACGTGCATTCATGGACAATAAGGACAAATTGTTTATGTAACCATGCTGAATGGCAAATTGGGCAACCGGGAATGCTTTTTGAAGTTTTTGCTTGAAACCAACTTTTTAAAGATATACAAAAAAGGTTCGTTTCACTGTGTCCTTCTGTACATAGACTGGACAATTTTAACAGGGGCAAGGGCCTTTGGTAAAAGGTGAGATGGAGTCGGGTCCTCTTGATGAAATGTTCACACCCCAGGAGACGAAAGGGAGCCTTTTTCTGAAAGGATTTGGGACCTTGGAGACGGAGAGGGCCCTCTTGCTGATAGGTTAAAGCATCGGAAGTTAAGAAGAGGGGACTTCTTGCTGAAAGGTTGGAGTCCCAGGAAACGGAGTGGGCCCTCAGGTTAAATGTGTTTTAATGGCGTCTTTTAAAATATTTTTGTTGGTTATTTGTAAACATTTAATGAATTGCTTGCTCTCTTGTATCCACAAAAACTTTGATCGATGTAGATGTATCTTTTTTAAACTCCTAGATCATTTTCCGGTAGATTACCGCAAATTGTTACAGTTATTGTACATAAACATACAAATTTACATACATCCCACTTTTACGCTGCTTTGTTGTCATATCCGCTTGATTAACTTACTACCTATAGATTGTTGCCTTCGCCACAGAATGGAGTGAATATAAATATGGAAAAAGAGATACTATAGTAGGAAATTCAGCAGCGCATACATGTAGAACAAATGTATATAATGAGTGAGTAGGTATTTTCTTTCTAATTATTGATTGAAATTAAAATAAGTATATAAAAATATGTGTGTGTATTTTGTTGATTTCCATAATTTTTAAATAGATTTTATTCTAGTTTTCTATGCATTTAACCCACAGAAATGATAAAACTTGAATAACATTAATTGATGATAAGGCAGCACCACGAAAACCTTTTTATCTACATCATCAGAAAGATTTAGTTCTGCTAATGCGTTTCTTTGATGTCAATCTAAATATATCAATGTCTAACATTTAGAACATTTACCCATTATCCCACTAACAATGACGTCGATATAATTATATATTTTAAAAAATGATAAAATAATACATGAAGTCTAATAGGTTTTGAAAAAATTCAAAATTATGCTACTAATATTTTAATCGATTTTGTTTTTCAATGATGTGTTCTTGTTATAAAAAAACATCTATTATACAAACAAAAATATTGTTCAAAATATAGTAGTAGAATATAGTAGAACCACATTTAAAGTAAACACTTTCATTTTTAAGTTTATTTATCAGAAAAGTGCAATGTGATTAGGACAACAAAGTTATACTGTACAACGTTAACTTCACCATTTGAATTTTGATAAATCGTTTCACAATGATATGAAATGGGATGACCCTTACCGGTGGTCATTATTTACAAAAGAATAATTTTGTGTGCGTTATTTCAATTTTACTATTAATACTATAGTATACAATCGTCAAATATTTTATATGAGATGTATTGAAAGAGTATATATTGCATAATTTTCTATGATATTTTGAGCAAAGTCATAGTTTTTAGAACTGACATTATCAAAGATGTGCTATTTCCTTCTTGGCTTGGATAATTGGTGTCTCATAATACCTACTCACTGTCAATATCGTATTGCTCTTTCTTTATCTCACAGAAGACGCATCTCGATTTCGACAAACTACTAATGATGCAGCACGGAAGCGGATTTGCTTCCCCAGTAAGCAGCCAGTACATTTATTTCTATTTGTCAGAGTGCGATGTTGTACACTTTTAGGCAGATTTACAAATCTGTGCAAGTTATACAGAATAAAGACAATAACACATTTCATTATACTCGTATGGAGGAGCGTAGACGCACATACTGAAATGTTTAACTTAAGGCCTTGCATCTTTTTGAAACAAATGCCAACTGCATATTCTAGTCGTTTTATAAATATAAATAATAATAATAAGTCTCAGTTGACATGCATGATGCATGCTACTATTGTGTGAGACTATCTTGAGCATTACTACTTTGTAATGATCTGGCTTGTTTTGTGTGCGTTGCGTGAAAGATTGGTTTGTGTCTGAAATAAACAATCATTGACAACGAGTGATTCATTCGTGGAAACCGCATTAATTTTTTTAATGACTGATCAATCTAATCAACCAACTATATATAGTGTCTGATTTTCTTTGACAAAATCTCTAACCAAATGCACTAAAAGTTAAGTTATACAATTTCTATCACCCTGTCCTGTCCAATACTTGGATCTTTGATAGTATACAAGTGATCAATGGAGTCATCGGGGTAATTAGCTTATTGGATGACAATGCGGTGGTTGCGAAACCAATGTAGAGAAGAAATTTTGCCAGGCTAATGATTATAAATGTAAAAGTTAGTTTATTAGAGATCAGTGCTTTTTATAAATAATTTTAAAATACTCGCTAAAATGTATTCATTTAAACAACTACAATGAAATCATAATTTAGACCAAGAAAGAAATATGTTCATATATGACAACTTTAAATCATTCAATTTAAAAAAGTAGCTTACATTATTTATTTATTTTAACGTCATCAATTATTTTACTAAAATGATTGGAGCAACTGGTATGATATTTTGCCTGAAAAATACAGCCTAGCATGCATGATTAATTGGGTATGCAATTCCGCATTTGCGTTCACGTTTTGTGATAGGATATATTTTACAACGTTAAATCTACGAGTAATTTTAAGATGAATCCTAATGAATGTGAAATAGGAATGTTACAAATTAAAGTGAAAGCCTGTATAACACCGGATTAGATGTTTTTGTTCAGAAATGTATTTTTATATGCTTCATATTATAGGCTATACCGAAACAACACCTTGAATCTAAATTTGAATGATCTGTATATTTTCAGCTATGGCACACTAAGGAGATGTTGCTTTCTAATAGAATTGTTAAGCAGAAGCGGATATAAAGCAACTGACATTCATGAAATTATGTCAATATAATGACCAAATGATTTTTCAGTGTATAAGGCGAATTCAGGAAATTTGTAAGGATTTCAATGACAACTACTCTCCTGTGCATAGACATTTATTTTATCGAGTTCAACCTAGAGTGCAGAAAATGGGAGATGATGAGGTATCTGTACATGAAAAAGACAACCGCCGAACTAATGCACATATAACAAACACCATGACTCAGAGAATTATTCACAGAGACTTAGATAGAAAATCGATACTCACATACTCACGGAAATTGTACCTCACACTTTGTCAATCGCAAACAAGGTTATACGTATATATATCCATTTGTTGGAATCAATAAATGAAAAGTAATATATCAGCAATCTAAATAAGATAAAATCGATGAGAAATATTTTTTATTTTCGAAATCTTCTTCCTATGAATAAAATTGCTTGCTGAATTACATTAGGAGGAGATGAACCTGTTATACAAACAGTAGAGAGATCTGATATGGAAATAAAACATCTTGTGATTGTTGCAGTAAGCACCTGAGAGATATTTCATTTTTCTCAAATAACATGGAAATTCATTTTCAAAATCCACTCCAATCGATTCTATGCGAAAAACTCGTTTGGACATTAAGCTTCAAACTACCTGGCAAGTAAAATTGTACTTTTGTCAAAGTAACCAACCATATTCTCCGGATTGCAACCTATATGTACAGTATGTGAAATATATTCCAACGACTCAAAGAACTAAAGGTTTTTTATACAAAGCAAGATATGTATATCATTCATTTATATCAACAGTCATTCTACACATAGAATGAACGCCACTCTAAAATTAAGATTGAAATTACACACACTGTTGAAAACAGTACAATTTACTCTCAATTTTCGCTAAAACCTATCATTAATTCTAATTCTCAAATTATTTAAAAAGTATGATACATAGGTATGTTCGTAAAATCAATAGAATATTAAATCACGCATAACAGTGGCACAGTGAAAAACGAGGGATGAATTATTCTGTTTATTGAGTAAAATTTTTACCTGCTCTACAAAAGAGATTTCAGTTATGAATAGTCGGCATCTGACTGTGTTTTTAATCAGCATTCCTATAACATAATCAGTTATCAATACACTTTTATGCAGTGGAACTTGGTAAGTAAATTATCACACAGATGTAAGACGAACAAGGACACTGGTAATGATGAAATAGTATGAACAGAATTAATACTTCTCACTGGTATTTTCCTATAGCGAGTCTGTAAGTTCTGTTGAAAGCAGAAATAGCACAAAAATTGTGACTTTTCAACATTTTAAAACTATATTCTACACATTCGTCTACCAAGCACCACCATTCAACTGAAAATATGTAGTATAAGTTTGACAATCATTTGTACAAAAAAGGTGTTTGTCTGAATATTTTCGAACTAAATAAAACTACCTTTCCAGCTATAAAATTATTGAAACTTTTGAAGACACCTAATGCAAAAATAATTCTTATGTTAAACAAAAGGTATAAAATATTCTGTTTTGTGATTCTCTTTTAATGTACAGTGTGAATTAACCATTACTTGTTTGATACGAGGATCAGTAGATAAGTTTCCGTATGCAAGGTTTTTGTCAGATATATAGAAAACATTTCGTGAACTATTTTTATTATTTGTGTCGTGTTAATGATTATGTTCGCTTTTGTTGGATAGGAGGTTTCTGATTCACCACGCGAGGCCTATGTGCTAAGTAATGAACTAATTTTTCCCTGTTATTTTCAAACATATTACCAAATATAAATTTTATATGAAAGACAGAATGTTAGAAAGAGGTCAGAGATTGTGAGTTCGGCATATTTTATAGCATAAACTATTTATTCTTCCTTTCAATATTATTATGATCAACGAATTTGGTTACAACTTATAAAAATTATGGATTTAACAAGGCTTAAAATGTTATATTCTTGACAAATGTCTACGACATTTTAGTAGCCCAAGTGAGAGAAGAGAGAGAAATGTTACTCTATCACTTGTAAAGCCAAACTTTAATTTTACAATATTTTAAAGTTTTTTCAAGATATATTGCAAAGAAGTCATGTTATAATTAAATGAAAACTGTAGGCTTGCATGTTATAGAGAGTGCGATTTTTTTCTGGGCAGTCGCAGATGCGCTTGCGTGTCACACTATGGCAAACTATGCGCAGTTCCTATACAAAGTTCTGCCTCATCGTTGCGTTCTTCAAGAGGGAAAAGGAACTTCACACGCCTTCACTAATCGTCCAGAAATGAAAACACAGGTATCCGAGCCTCTTAGCCCACGAATGTCCAGAGTGAGAGAAACCTGAGTCATTCGCATCTTTAACAAAAGTTTCTGCGGGAAAGATTGAAAAAAGAATCAATGCGCGTCTTTTGATGTATTCGGTCATTTTCTGAAAAAACACTTTCCGCTAGTTAATCAAACGTGGAGTATTTTTTATTAACACAAAATTGGAATCCGAAGTGGTTGTATATTATTTAATGTGTGAATATCCATGTGTTATTCATTTATTGTAGGTGTCTTTCGTTTGTTGAAAGTAATATTTCAAATTTATTCGTAATTTCTTTTATACTATTTTATTTTGATAATTTAGAAATAATAAAAAATGTGGTTTCCAAATAATATTTTCACAATTAGTCAACAAACAATTACGGGCGCAGTCTAATTTAGAGAATGGCGCGAGATTTGACACCAAAAACATTAAATTTGTGAATTAAGTAAAGGCGTTTACCGAAAGGAAACCCAGCGAAATGAAGTATTTGGGCGAATAGCTAAATCGTCTTTGTTGTTGACGCATTATAGGACAAGAATGTTTTATACCTTTATACCTTATGACATATATAAGTATTTCTCCAATTAATATTACAATTAAATGTTGTTAATGCTCTAATACACAGCAATCATACTGCAGTCATACTGCAACTTTACTGAAAACACTTTTGTCCTATATCAATCATAATGAAAGTCTCGACAACCTATTGCTTGCAAAACCACTCTTCCTAAGAACTTATCTATAAATCTTTATATAACTGCACTACAGTATATGTTGCAAACAAAAATATATGGATTATTGTACCGTATCAAGTACTCAATCAGTAGACGTTAGCGGAATATGGATCACTGGAAGTTTTCTTATATTTCCACTCTAATTTCTTTCGTAGCATGCTCAGAAACACAAAAACATTCAACTATAAAAATACATGCCAGACTGTACTGACTGTTGTTATATGTATATCGTCTTAGTGAAAAATTTGTAATCTTCCAAATTTTAAATTTTACCCTCTTAATAATATTTGAGCAATTTATTCGCCTTACATGAAGTGAGATAAAGTTTCAAATTGTGAGAGCAGTTGCCTGAACTCTATGAACATTAACTAAATAAATGTATTAGTAAATTTTTCATATCTGTTGTATAGATTAGTTTAGGCGTCCTTGTCTTATGAAGCAAAACTTGCTTGCAGTTTGCTTGCTTTCCCTGTTCTAGTAGAGCTGCACGCTGTGTGATATGCTAGTATATAAATGCTGTATACAGTATATTATTATATAAATTGAAATACATGAAAATATGTACAGTGGCAACTACCGTATTTGTGACACCTGTCTAAATTTTCATATATAAAAATTACAAATGTTTTTCAGAAGAGGTATTTCATGTTTATTATTTGTTTCGGTATTAAATAAAAAAACTTTTAATCAAATTAGATTACTGCGCCGGATGAGATGGTTGGAGATTTTTATGCTTTTTATAAAACATTTGTTTTTAATTTTAGGTGAAACTTTGCATCAAAATTTTCGTCTATCAAAATTCCACTAAAGAATTTACGAATTCCTTTAATTAACACTGTTTTGAGCAGGAAATGAATTTGTTTCTCTATTCCTAGTCATTCTTTATTTCCTCCTATCGAGTTTCATCTAGTGAATACCGATCGCGCTTCTTTAAATAATTTTGCACCCCCTTCGCAACTCGTCGCATTCAAACCAATGCAAAAACTTTCGGCCTGGCAAAGAGGAGAGAACACAGACTCCCGGAATTCTACTCCCATCCTTCTCCTCCTCTCCCCCTTCTTCGGACACAATACGCGTAGCTCAGGACCAGTGGGACCGATTGATCAACAAGCCCGAAACGGTCTCTCCCCCAGGAAATCTAGGGTACTTGATTAGGACGTGCCCAGCATTCATCCTCCACATACGGCCTCTCCCCTCTCTCCCCAGTGGCATTCCTCCCGGAGTTTTGCGTCTCTGGTCTATTTGTACTTAACGCATCATGGATATCTCCAGCGTCTGCCTCGCTCTCCTCGGCCCTAACTTTCCGCTGGTTCCCGAACATCGCGCCGCAATGAATCTAAAGAAGAAAAATCCACCCTGCATTTCTCCCTCCCTCCCTCCCTCTCTCTCTCTCTCTCTCTCTCTCTCTCTCTCTCTCTCTCTCTCTCTCTCTCTCTCTCTCTCTCTCCCTCACTCACTCACTCACCCACTTTCCTCTTATTTGGATGGCTTGCCAGCTTGACTCGTTCTGACATTCATAGGTTCTCAATTTCTGGCTCATTAATCCCAATTCGTCCGATAAAGCAGGCCTGGTACCCTGCCGAGACTATTTTGGTCTGGTGTAGGAGTCAAGGCAACGAGTACTTGACAAGAGAAGATGAGCTTCTGGTTTTCTGGCGAACATTCTTATCACAAAACATTTGAGGAGATCTAATTACTTTTCTAAACGATCTGGACGTTGTGGCGATTAAACAATAAGGATAAGGTTACACTTCTTTTTAATAAAAAATAAATTTTTACCTTTTCCTTTGTAATTTCGCAGTTATTTGCCTCAGAGTATCGGGAAAAGTGATACTGTGTGCGCTAGATTTTAAAGCTATTTTTCACCAGTTTTTAAGTAATCCTACATATAATTGAAACTTCAAGAATTATAATGAGTAATTGAAGTCGCTATTTCAAATCAAGATTTCTTCTATTAACCATTATACACATTATACATTATACACACGGTCAGAGAAAATATACAATATACGGTGGATAAACTATAGTGTGCTGGTTACAATAAAATAATGCCGTAAATAAAAGAATTTTTCAGTTGGAAACAAAAACAAACGATCACGTCATGGAAAAGATTGACAAAATATGTACAAAGAGGACAGATTAGATTCTTTAATTGGTATCGTAGCAACAGAAAAAAATAAGTTTATTTGTATTCGCATTCAAAAGGAAAAAGTGACGAGAAGAAACACTGAAGGAAAAGTTTAGAGAACAGGAGAGAGAGAGAGAGATAGGAGGGGGAGTGGAAGGGTAATGGATGGACAGAATGTGAAAACAGGGGCATTTGGAAGAGAAAGTCATTCCTATATGGGTGCAACCACTATTAATATGCACTGATATTGAGGCCTCGATAAAGGACTTAGAACTGGGCCCATTGTGGTTTAGATGGCAATACGGTCGTAGACAAGAAAGCTACAAGAGCAGTCCAAATCCTTGACGAAGGAAACACTACGGTTAATCATTAAGGTTTGACAGCACACATAGAGAAGAAAGTCACCCTGAGATGGATGGAGACCTTTAAAATGAAACACACCTCTATCCAATACTAGGAAGTGTTCGGAGCAACCTTAAAGTCATGAATAACATGCCCCTTTAGCACAAACTTCGCACTGAAGCGTGCAGGGAAATTAGGAAATTTATAAGTCGCATAGGACTGGATAAAAGTGAAGCCTGCAGATGGCGTGACCAAGACACCGAATCCTTCTCCGTCTATTCAACAACTACCAGAATCCGAGGTCACAAGGTTTGAACATCAAAACGGGGTCAGAAATGCTGAGGACATACAGAAAAACCTCCGTAGTGCTGCAAATTTCTTTCCGTAGCTGTATTAGTATGTTAGTTGTTGGCGCTGTGAATTTTGGTGTAGTTAGTATTTAACCTCAACCGAGAGTACCTTAAGAGATTCGGAAAATGAAAGGTCATTCCAGCTAAGGAATGATGACTAGATACAACATAAATATTTTACCAATGTGTTTTGTTTGACTATTTAAAAAAATAGATTACAATACATAATTTCACGCGCTTTTATCTAACAGTAAGCAAAATTAGGTTTTAACCGACCTGTAAATTGGACATATAATGGAACTTTGTTAACTATTTCTATAATCATTTTATCAATTGGTCTTTCGAACCTCTACTTCCGCAAAACCAAAAAAAATTAAATACGAACGATTTATTGTCATTAATCACTTTGTAGCAGAAGTGAGAATTCATTTATTTTTTAGTTAAGTATAGAAATATACCCGCTTCATGCGGGTGCTTCTTAGCCCGGTAGTTGCCAGTGCAGCAAACTTACTCTCTCATTGTAACAACAAGCCGAGGAGCGAGCACTGCAGCAGAATTTATCCCGGATTAGCCTAGTCAAATCTGTTGCTGGAATTGTAACGATGGGAATAGTCTGGGACTGCCTACAATGATGCGGTGTGCTCCCTTGGTTGTCTAGGAGAGCTAGCAAGTGGGGTCTGAGTAGAAACATCGTCTACGTCTTGTTTACTGCTTGTCCACAAAAAAGGAAGAATGAAGAATGGAGTAAATTCTAACTCATTTCTTGACTTCGACCGATCAATAAACAACTCAAAACGACAACAACCAACGGGGGCGATGACGCCTATTTTTGTTTGAAATTTTCTGAGAAGTGTGAATGAGGACGACTAGTGAATATTAATGATCATCAATATTAATCAAAGCAATTTGGTTTGTCCCTAAGGCGTTGGGAAAACAATTTTAGGCGATCAAATTCTGGCGCATCGAGCGAGAAATATTATGTATCTTGCAACAAGCTGAATAATTTGTTAATCTGAACGAAAACATTCTACATATTTCGCAATCTTTCTGAGATGTGTTTAAAATGTCTTCTTTATTCTCTTTCTTTATATATATATATAACGTTTGAATGCGATTGAAATTTATTATATAATTGGATGTGCAAGCAATTAGATAATAAAGAAAATGAATATGTCATGCATATAAAATCAGTAAAAACTATTGTATCATATTTTTAGATAAATTGTCAACATTAATTTAAATAAAGTCTTATTCTATAAGAAATAAATATATGCGTACATGTATATCGTTCGTAAAATAATATCGTACACTATATAAAATCATTTCGATACTCTTGTAAATTATGATCCATCATTGGCCATACTCACCTTTTCAGAAGCTTTTAAAACTGCTCTCATATGGTTTTTAATTTTGCGATAAAGTCTCAATAACATCTTTCCTTTATAAATTGTGAGTATCTCTATTTGTACTCTCAATATCATTCTGAGTCAGGTTTCCTTTGGCTGTTCTGATATTCGACATTTGAGAGAGAAGAGAAAACAGAATAAAACAACTTTGAAGTTGTTTATGCGACAACTTTTTCGATTACTTCTTTAGAAGTTTATTAGGCAGCGTCCAGATCAAAGACCTCAAAGGAGAGTTTACGCAAGAACTGTGAACGTAAACTGTTTTTGGTCATCTGCTTATTCCAAAAAAGTCGATATTTCTCAACTATCTGGAGGTGTTATTCAGTCAGCTCTTTTAAAAAAAATGGTTTGTTTTATTTTTCAAAAATATTCATGGTAAAAATGAAGATCTAATACGAAGTGCTCATTTTATTTGTTGTTGTTGTTGTTGTTGATAATTAATCACTCCCACATAATAGTTGTTTAATTACAGATGGTATTTCATAGTTGGATGTCGTCATCTCCCTCGAAAATTTAATCTCAAACCGAAAGATATAATTTGCAAAATTGTGAACAGCAAGTATGAAAGTAAAATAATAGACATAAACTTGTTACTTTTTTCATATTAACAAAATACAGAAAAATTCAGATTTTAAAAAAGAGGATATAAATAAAGTCGGACGCAGGAATGCAATGTACTATAGATGTCGGTTTAAACTACAATATAAAGAAATATAAATTAATAAAAATAAATTTATCAAATTTTCTATTCTTTTATGTCGAACATATATTTTTTTCACAGTATGATGAACTAATGAATACCAACAGAGGATTATAAATGATAAATTATCGTCTTAGATTTAAACAAAAGAGTAAACATTTTAACACAGATAATAATTAATTATAAACCACATGCCTTTTCCGCCATTTATGTCAACATACATAATCTCTATTTAAAATGCAGGAAAATAACTTATTTAGACTTCTATTTTCTTTACCTCAATATTAGGAGACTTTAGTTATTTTCGCCGTAAATCAATTAATATAGTAGGTACATGGTATTTATTTTGGTTCCCGAATAAAATAAATAATATTTTGTACCTCAATAGATAATCTCAGCTATTTCTATACATTTTTTTAAAACATATTTGCTAATTTAAAAAATAGAAACAATTATACGATTTATTCTCTTCCAAGACAAATACTAAAGTATTTAAAAAAATTTATAAACATTTCTTGGAACGTTTCCTGAATGATTCAAAGAGAATGTAATCAAAAGACGTTCCTGACATTTATTTGGTTACTTGGGGCATGTAACAGCTGATAACATTTCTACCTGGATTTTCAGCCGATCCATATCAATATACGATTCGTATAAATTGTTAATGTTGCAGGAAGAGAACTAGTTTCTTCATTCGCAGCACTGATCAAAAAGCTTTCGATTTCTCTGACATCTTTAAAATTGTCTTGATGAAAACGTCTAGAAACATGTATTTTGATTAGATCAAGCACTTCGAAATATTGCTGTCAGTGGTAGGCTTTGACATCTGTTTGGTAAATATGGGTATCGTCGACATCAACTTCAAATTAATTTGAGTCTCGGTGTTTTCGCGGCAATGTCGGCTCTTCCGTTTTGTTTTGTTAGTAGCGTGTTCCATGATAGTCAAGAAGAAATGGTCAAACTTCTCATCGGTTCTCTGCT
>JAUYWV010100943.1:0-13501 GCA_032274565.1 Nematoplana nigrocapitula | reverse complement strand
AAGGACAACAATCGGAAGGGAGGGGGGGGGGACTACTAACACTGATAAAGAAAGAAGTACCATTCAGAAGGAGAAGGAAGACAGAGTGGAAAGGAAGAACGACAGAAGGGTCGTGAGTAAAGGTGTGGACAAACAACAATGAAAGCTTGCATATCGCAAACGTATACAGACCACCCATTAGGAAAATAGAAGGGGAAGACGACAGAGAATAAGACGAAATAAGTACCTGACTTCAAAGAGAAAAGAATGGGATCATCGCAGGGGACATGAACTTCCATAATAAGAGATGGAGTGCAAAGGAAAGTTCAGGCCAACAGGCGGAAGAGATTATTAAATGGTGTGACGAGAAAGAATATCAGATAATGAACAACAGAAGTAACACACACATGGACAGAGCGGGAAGAGATGGAATTGCGCCCGACCTTACGATAGTCAGAAAAGACATAGCGGTAAGATGCAAGTAGAGCACAATGGAAGAACACTGCGCGGACCACCTCCCTATTATGACAGAAATGAGAGCAATGAGAGAAGGACGAAAGGAGAAGACAGGAGTCAGCTGGGCATGGAAGACGGCAGAATGGGAGAAATACGAAGAAGAGATTAGTAAAGAAACAACAGTGGGACAAAATTTCACCCTAGCAGGGAAAATAAAGGATATTACGAGAACAATAGGACAGGCAACAAACAGATGTACCCCGACGAAGAAGGTGGGTGATGCAAATAAACCTTTCTGGGACGCAGAACAGACGGAACTAAAGAAGAAAAGGGATGAGATAAAGGGAAACAGTAGAGAGGAAAGAAGAGAGAGAGAGTGATGATGAACTAAAATTAGATCAAAAACAAGAAAGAGGAATACTGGAAAGATTTTGTGGAGGAACTGAAGACCGTAGTCGGAGGAACAAAAGTATGGAAAACCATAAAAGCCTAAAAAGTGGGAAGAAAGAAGATAGAAGTAATGAAGCGCTGGTAGTTGGAAGGAAAGTAACTCACGACGGATAAAGAGAAGGCCAGAAGCTTTATTAAACAATATGCAGAGTGCCCGGCAATCAGCAACCTCCGCGAAAAATGGAATGTAAAAGATCTCAGCATAGCCTGGTGACATATCCAGAACAGGCATCCGGGAGGAGTACAAGAAGCGGTATCCCGATGTATAGGTATATTCCCCAGCAGCCGCGGTGTAGTGGTAACACGCTTGCCATGAACGCGAGGTTATGTTTATTTTGTTTACCCGACTCCTTCCAGAGGATGGGAGTTGACCACAGTTTTTACACTCAGTCACTGGATCACGACTCTTGCGAGCCCCGGGGAGTTGCCAGCCGTTTCGCTATTTCAACCTGAGGGCACCACGCGGGGGTTATCTGTTTCGAATCTCGACTAGGACAACCTAACATGATTAATTTCAGCGGCTGTCCAAAAACCACAGGTGCGACGGACAACACATGGCGTGGCGCACTGTCAGAGTCAGTCTGGATGAACGAAAACCGTACGACTCTCGGCGTCTCCGCCTATGGCCACTGCTAATGCCCTTTGCGGTGGATGCTACATGTAAGTTTTGTTTTAATGTACTCAATGGCGTATGAGTAGTAATATTTCCAATAGTTTCCTTATACTGTCCAAATTGCTTTTTACAGCCAAATCTGTAAACCAATCATGGTGATGTTATTTGTCGGACGAAGATGGCGGCCGGAATCAGACTGTTCCGTGCGCTCTGAATTATGAGGACACCGTAGTTTGTTCAAATCTCTCAGATGTCTACCCCCATCTATCAGCTTACTTAATAATTAATTTGCGAGGCATTCATAAAGTTATATAAATCAAATGGTTTAAAGAATCGGTAGTAAGTAATAACGGACAAATTGATATCCATTTTCAGCATGTTTTTTAATTATTAGACGGTACAATTGGAAAACAACTTGCATTTATAGGACGGCGCGCACAAAATTTATGTTTACCACAACAAAATAATGATTTAAGTGTTTAATAGCAATGCCTTCTGTATAGATACCCAATTTACTGCTACACTGACTGACAAAGTCAATACGTGTAAATTTTAATAATTATTCTAAACAAATCGCAAATTGAAAGGTGTAAAATTTAGTACTAACTTCAATGCCAAATCTGTTCATCAATTTGGTTACTATGTTACGTCGGACATTTGCGAAGCTTAAACATAACCGGTATCGATAATTGATCCCGTTGAGCAATAAATCTAGTAAATTGTTTAACACGTACAGTATATAATACTTACAAAAACGAATAGTCTGTAGCTTTCAAAGTTTCACAAGTACACCCCTTCACCCGGAAATGAACCAGAAGCACGGATGAAAAAAATTGTTATATAATTTATAAAAATACACATCAGTACAATAAAGCCTATATACACAGTGAACAATAATAGCATTCATGCAAGCCTTTGACGGAACATCTATACACAAATGCAGAAGTATACCATTTTACCAGATAATAATAATAATAATACAAATGAAAGTAAATCATCAAGCCAACAAAATATTTAATACAGAATCTGGATATACCATAATTCAGTTATGTGTAGACCAGTACTTTCACAGTTGAAGCTTTTATGAAACTCATTCGCAAATATAGTCGAATTGAAGCAATAACAAGGTGCGGCATACTGTTAGCACCCGGTTAATTCACCAAAGTCCATTCAGAATTCAGTTAAATCTAGATAACGATATTTTCTTTCTATGCAGGTATACCAATAGAAAAATTGTTTAACTGTATCGTAAAGTAAATTAACTGAATGCAGATGTAATGATACTCAGCGGCATTTCCAATCAAACAAATTCTTTCGCATTCAAATAAAAATAACGAAATTTTATATCGGTAGTAATATGCACGCATACAATATGCAGAAGGGGGTTAAAGGCAATTCATTAAGCAAAATGGAAGAATAGGCATCCTCTGTGTATATCTGAAAAAGGCCTAGTCTAGGAGACAATACATATACGGTAACACAAGTTTGGGCCCCCCAACACACGCGCAATCAATCGATACAGTAAAATACACATACAGTATATAATCATCAATATGGCACAGGATCCATGAATCTCTGTGTAGCGAGGTTAACACACGCAAGGAGATTCTCCATT
Source organism: Nematoplana nigrocapitula (assembly GCA_032274565.1). NCBI lineage: Eukaryota > Metazoa > Platyhelminthes > Proseriata > Nematoplanidae > Nematoplana > Nematoplana nigrocapitula. Next base: position 10,388 of record JAUYWV010100943.1, on the reverse strand, counting down.
CACAAAATGTTCGTAAAAACTAATTCTCCTTGTTCACCACACAGTCAGGTGCGTTATCGAAACGCTGGCGGCTGTAGTTTTCCTACAATGTGCCCATGGTTGTCTGAACACAAACCAGTAGTTGATACAACGATCCAACATTGTTTTGGGCAAAATGAGAATTCTCATATAACCAAAATATAAATAAGTTTTATTTTCTATGTTTGATAAAAACAGCGAATGCTTTTTGCTCGATTTCTTTTTAAAGTTTAAGAAAATACAAATGAAATGCTATAAAGAACATTTCCACTGGTTTACAATACGACACTTTTCCAATCCTACGCACAGCATAGCTGGGCGGATGGTTCATCGTTTTTGTTCACATTTGTACAAATCTGCAGTTGGAAGACTATTGGTGTAACGCCAACAGACTAAGATGCAAAACGAACTGCCACCCCTAAAAAATAACTGTCAATTTGTTAAATTTATCAAATTTATGTATTTTAATAGTGGCTGTTAAGCCTATTGGTATTCCTGAAGATGACTGCTCGTCCAGTAACGAAAGTAGAACGCATTACGGCAAATGACAACCTGGTATTCCTGAAGATGACTGCTCGTCCAGTAACGAAAGTAGAACGCATTACGGCAAATGACAACCCAGAGTAAAAAATGACTCTTTTGCGGCAATGGAAAAGGTTACATGCAGTGACACTGAAAGCGACCGATGACTTTGTAATGAAGTTAGCTATTGGTTTTTCGAAATCAGCGCTATGACTGGTATAGTAATCTAGGGAAGTGTAAGCTGAGAATGTAGTTTCGTCATGTGGTTGATTCAAGCAGCCGGAGTGGTATTTCTTCGTGCAACAAAGTGTCTATCTCGCTGTTGTAATTCCTGGTCAAAGGGACGCGCCAGCGCCCCGACCTCCTGGAGGAAAGAGTAAGAGAAAAGAAAAAAAGAGATGTGAGAGAAGAAAAACGAGAAGAATGAAGAAAGAGATAGAAGAGTGGAGATTAATGAGAGAGAAGCTAGAGAATATAGAGAGAAAAGAGAGGGAGAGAAAGAGAAAAGCGCGTGAGAGAGATAAAAGAAAGGATCGAGAGATGATATCCCAAATAACGCCGCCCTTTGACAGTATGAGCAAAACAGTCCGACATGAGACGGCGACTGTATGGGGGTTTGCATTCTTTTTCATTTCTGATCGGGGAGGGGGGCGTCAGCACACCGTTCTAACTCGTGAGGGAAGAAGGATCCGTCTGAGAGGACCCATAGAGAAGGATTGCTTCCAAGAGGTGGTGGGCTTTTCAAACTCGTTGATGGATTGGTCTCTTTAGATTGTTTATTAACTTGTCTGTTATTTCTCTATTTTGACTCCACAGTCCTGTCACAAAGCAAGCGACTTATTAGCGGGTACACGAAGACAATATCAATCGACTCTGAACCACTTATTCGACGCTGCTAGTAGGCTGTTCTTTAGAGCAAAACATGTCTATAGAAGAAACGTGAAACTGTGGACTATAATACAGCAAGAAAAATATGAAATTGTCATCAAAATTAGGAATGATCAAGTCAGAAATAAAAGAAGGTTGGTTTGACAGAGAAATTTACACCATTCCATCGACTTGTCTAAGTCATTATGGGGAGACTAGTTATACAATTCTTACTGTATTGAGACATGATGATAAAAATATAGGAGAAAACTAAATGAAGTCAAGACATCCTGATTGGCATTGGAGCTTTTCGATTTTAAAAAGCAGTGGAAGAGTCTAGTTAATGTTGCCATTCAACTCATGTTAGGAGATTTGACATAATAGTAACTAACTAACACAATTCTGGCATTCATTTGGTTACCTGATCAATGCAATATTCAAAGAAAAAGTATGAATCTCTACCAAATTGTCCATGAACGCAGATGAATGGCAACAAACGCCTAAACTACAGCTTACAACAGTGCAAACGCGTATTTTTATAGGACACAATGTCTCTCAAACAAACCGCCAACTAGCGAGAGGTGCGTGCGACAGAAGTCACAAATAGACACAGTAGAAATAACCAGTCATCCATGCACCCTAATTCAAGTAGAATGCGTAGCACATTAACAAGAGTTGGAGATGGAGAACAGGAGGTTAAACTGTCCGTATTGGCGGTGCTGGAGTTGCTACTCCATATCAGGGCGGATTTGTCGCTCGGTCCTGCGAAGGAAACTCACCACGCACTGCATTGGGATCATATTCGAGAACACTGAGGTAGGGGCTAGGACATACGGTTAAACTCGCATAAGATGCCTTTGAACAGTGTTACTTACTAATTGCGAAGAAAGGGGAAACTGGAGTTTTACGTAGAAGACTCTAATGCTGGAAGGATATCTCCATAGTGGAGGTGAGATGAGGTGAGGCGACTCTACTATGAAGGGATTTGATAAGTTGTCGGCATCACAGAGTACACAGAGAACCCACTCATCTAAAATCAATGTACTGTATGCGGTGAGGAAACGGATGGAAGCAATTTTGAATGCATAAAATAGCCTTCTTATAAAATAGTAGTATAAAATATTAGTATACTACTTACGAGTAGTATAATATTTCAAACAGTTTTTAATGTCTATGTTTGCAATAAAATTGCAATAAACTGATTTATTATTATAGCTTACTAGAAATTATCTAAGTACATATAATATGCATATTTTCATAGGACGATTAAAAAAAACGACGAGTGAATTCCCTGTATTTATATGCTGTATATATACTCTGTGGTAGGGCTTAGGTAGAAGGAGCTAAGCTGAAGTGTTCACTGATAATACAGCAAGTCTGCCGTAGTGGTCCCGTTTTCGATAGTTAAACCTATGGTAGACGCGTCGTGGCTCTTCAGCAAAATGGAAAAGCTAGTGGCCTTTACTGATGCTGTGGACGCGTTTCCGACAGACCAAGCTGCAGGCGGGATCCGGAAATTGAAAGACTGATGGATTAAGTGTGTTGAAAATAAATGTGTTTCTCTTCTAAGTGCGACTCCTACCGAAGACCGGGAACTTGCCAGTCACCGTACGTACAATGTAGCACAACACAGAAAGAACCGCCGTATCAGAAAGCGGCGTGAAAAGGGGCAGCGAGCAGCCAAAAGAGATGGATGTGAGATGTGTGGGAAAAAGAAATACGGCAAGGCTGGCATCAGAAAATTGAGAGAGGAAAAATGATTGAATAATTGTCAAAGTATGTGCACGCACAATCATAGAACGTGAAAGACAGCAAAAACCTCATCGACGAGTCTCTCTCTCTTTCTAAGTGTGAGACAGTAGATGTGAGGGAAGGTCCGGGTGGGGAGACTCGTTCGATGGACAAGAAATGACTATAAGATGAGGGGACAAAAAGGTAGCTATCCGAAGGCGAATGAATCGAGCCGCAGTGGACGAACGAAATGTGAGTCGACCAGCGCGCACGTGCCCTGCCGGTTTCCCAAGTGTTAGAAAACTGCATATTGTGACTTCTGCCGCACCATTGAGCAACAGCTAATCTCCGCTGCTAGTAAGTTAACACAGAATATCAACTAAGGAAAAATAGTGTATCTGGTGGACAAGCAAGCCAAAGGCTATCGATGAGCCGGCTTCACCTCACGCCGCAGTCATCGCCTCCTCCTCCTCCCCCGCACCGCGGCCCCCCTCCTCAGCGTTGAAAGAGGAGGGCGGATCGTCTTCGACCACCTCCTCGGTGGGGGTAAGCAGTCCGGACGGAAACCAATCCACGCCGCCGGCTAGACTCGAGCCGCCGCCCAGCATCGACTGGGCCTCCAAGGTGTCGCTGGTCATCGCCTGTCGCTTCAGGCGGCACTCCTCACGAGCCCGGTCCCACTCGGCGAACCACCGGAGGGGCAGACACAGGGCGAGGGCAGTGAGCATGCAGGCGCAGGTCATCTGGAAGGCACGATCCCGGTTGCCCGTACAGTCACACAGGGCACCTGAGCCGGAGAGAAGTCACAAACACGGTTATAAAATGAAGGCAAAGTAGGAAAGGAAAAAACAGATTATCACACGCAGAATGGACAGGATTCCAGGAAGAAAAAGAGTACTCAAATTTCTCTGAGGGATATTCCGTATTTGGGCCCACATAATTGTTTTTGACTCAGTGAACTAAAGAAGGCACCAACAAAGATAAAAATAGTACCACAGTCCATTGAATTGGATAGAGTAGGATTGCAACTAGGACAGAGCACAAGCGCTGGCCATAAAGTACATAGGCCTGATATTTCAAATTGTTGACTCATAGCCTCGTCTAAGGAATTTCCACTGGGCGGCAGTGGCGCAGCCAGGATATACTGTAGATTGGGGGGGGACACGAGCGAGCAACACCAGGGGTTTGGAGGCTACTTATAATGATCCAAGGGACTCTTTACAGTCGTTTAACAATTAACAGCAACAATAAAACAAAAACAAACATTGTAATGTTATAACGCAATAACGCAAACAAGGATCAGGTAACCTATTGACAACAGCAAAATATTAAATGTGGTAACGTTGCAACACCAAAAACTGAACATTTTCAGCTCTACCTACTCACACCAAACCTGGGAGCCTTAGTTGGTTCCATTGTAAATTTATGCTGCTTGTCTAGCAGAAACCCGAGGTTCCTTCAATTTCATTTAATTAAATAAATTATCAACGTAGCTTCCTTGCATCCCTACACGAATTTACAGATCCTCGACAGGATGTACGCGTTTGGACATTTCCAGAATGGAACTGAGGCAGCGCTAAAAACTTTAGCTTTCTCTATACCACGAAAGAAAAGAAAGAGAATCATCAAATATTTGAAGATGGGATAAATGAACGCCCAGAAAGGTGAAAGTCGAAGAGATTGAGAAACACTGGCGCCAGTGCAACTTATGTAATTTTAATTACGGTTATTTCTATTTTCAGATTTTTGCATTATCGAATGGAATTATTATGCTAATGCACGTAAGTACAGTATACTATTTTGACATATCGGAATATTCAAAAGCGAAGGAAGATGACTCACCAGGTTTTCTAACGCATTTCGCGTATAGTTAGTAGTTAGGGGAAGATAGATGTTGACTACTTAGTGAATAGCAATACGCTCAGACAATCAAATCTTTATAAACCCGTTTCCATTAAATTTTCCGCAAAATACACAACAAGTCAGGTATCTGCTCTATGGTACTGACTTCTAGTTCTTACAAGAATCAGGCGTTCGCCTTGAGAGCGTCAAGTTTATGTGGCCCCATGCAGCCGCCTTCACGTAGCCGGGATGTCATCCGGTGGACATGACCTTGGTCTAGTTATGACGTACTACACTCTGATTGATCCAATTTTGAAATTTAAATTTCGCGTGGGTAGGGAGAGGGGAAGTTCCCCGGGGAGGGGGGGGGAATTCCATGACCTTTTCTTACTTATGACGTGGAGGCCTCTGATTGGCTGACCCAAGTACTAAGACTTTTCTACACCCCCAACCCTGACTATTCTTTCAATCGTTTCTCCAGGCGGTCGGAGCGCTGACGAGACCCTTTGACTGGGAATTACAAGTTTACGATGCGGTAAGTTCACTTTGTATTTTCCTCAGAATTGATTTGGTTGAATGAACAGCAATCTGGCTCTAGCACAGACACTCACCGGCAAGGGGAGATCCCACGGACACTGCCGCTCCTTGAAATATCATCAGATAACCGAAAGCGTTGGTCAGACGATCCAGCCCCAAGAGGTCGCCGACAATGATACTTTTCAGGGACACAATGACAGCTGAAATGGAATCAGGAAACCAAACAAATTAAGAACGCGACAAATATAAACAGCTAGGACGACAGCACAAGTGAAACCATGTAAAACTAATTCACACTTACGAAATGGTGAAACAAATATGGATTTAATCACGGTCATGTAGGCAAGGTAGCCAAGGAACGGACTAAGGTCACGCGAGGACAACATACTATGTATATAGACAGAAAACCACGTGTATCTATTTGTATTTCATTATCGACCGAAAACTGTCAATATGGAAAGATCGTAGAAGAAGAAGAACAGCTAATGAAGAGATTGCCGAATCTTGGAGGCAGACTTCGGAATAAAATCTTTGCTTTGCTATAAAACTTCACATTTATGAGTTTTACCATATCTTTGAAGTGATTTTCGAATAGTCTGAAACAGTTTTGTATTCATGTTAAATACATATAGAGCATCACATGCGTACCAATACTGAATCCGTACAGAAGTACAGCCAATACTAGGGCGTTGTAATTCTCTTTCGTGTAGGGCATGAGCACGGCGGAGATTGCGGCCATGAGAAAGAAGGCATTGTTAATCCACAGGGAGTCCAGCCATGGATACTTCGACGACCAGTCTGCAGTGGGCAACATATACAGAATGAAACGATATAATGTATGTAATGTACATAGAAATATATCCGATACATAACTCAATAACGCTAGCAAAGGCTACGCATCTACCTTCTCGCTTCCAAATCCCATTTTCCTCAGCACATTTCCACCTTTAATCGGTTATCGGACTTGCTTTCCTTCCAACCCAACGCTGCTCTCTAACAATCTGTCTGTCCAATTATTTTCTGTCAAAATGACGTTCCTCCCTTTCTCCCACGTCTATTTCACTGAACTCTAACCTGCATCATATCTGACGCGCTTCATCTCCTTTTCTATTCTGCTGTAGTAATTCTTCAAGTTATGTTTGTCATATTCGGAAATAGTAGAGTAACTCGTATGAAATAAATATCTTTCGACTCATACTACTTATTTAGAAAGGGAGTATTATGCAACAATAATATATATTTTAACACTATAGACCAGGGGTCGGCAAGCTACGGCGCCCGCGGCCCTCCTGCCATTTAATAATATTACTCCGGCCCTCGAACTGATTTAAGGAATAATTGCCAATACAGTATTGTCCAACCGACAAAACACCACACAAAATCATCTACTGCGTGTGAAAGGCAATATCACACGATATCGTATTACAGACAACTTCGGTTAAGAGAGCCACCTCGGGCGGGACAGCTTTTGGCTCTCTTATCCGTAGACTACCAAACAACACCCCCTATGGCTGGCCTAAAAGGGCAGATATGAACGTAAGAGCCATGTGCATTGTAAAACGGAGTATATTTTCACGTTTAGAAACATGTAACGCTGTGTTTATTAAAAAAACGCATTGCGCAATGGATCTTCGTCTGGGTTCGCGGAAACGTCACACGAAGAAATTTGGTGATGCTTTTTGCCGTCTTGCGGAAGGCAGCGAAGTCGGTGAAGTCATCGGCGGCTTCAAGGCCCTGGGACAGGATGTCGACGGCAGCTCTCATCTGCTTTGCGGTGGACACCAGCTCCTCTTCCTCATCATCTTCTGGTTCTTCGGCTTCTTTGGATTTCGTCAGGCTGAAACTCCGTGACCTCGACATCTGCATCCAGATCCACCCACTGCTAAAATTCTCCTTGAGTGAAGCTGTCCGGGACTGGAAGCTCTTCTTCAACGACTGGGCGGTTGAGGTCTTCTGGTGCGAGTCCGCCTTTGTGCCAGCAGTTCACAATGGTGTCCTTCTTGAACGATAAAAAAGGTGTGGTGAGAGGAAATCGGCGGCACGGCGGTCAGTGAACGGCGGTGCAGCGGGTTGCATACCATAACGGTGTCGCCCAAAGTGGCTCTCTTATCCGGCGGATTTTACTATGTAAAAATTCCGCCCCGGTGTGGCTTGGCTCTATTAATCGGCCGGCTCTCTTATCCTTGGCTCTCTAAACCGAAGTGGTCTGTAGATACCATATGCGTTTACCGATAACGCATGGCCAGCCTATGGTCTGCTAGTCAAGGTTGTCAACTCCATCCTGGCCAGTTCCAAACACTCCTGGAAGAGGCCGAAGCAGAATACAGCGACCTCCTCTACTTCTGCGAAGTCCGCTGGCTGTCTCGCGGAAACAAGCTGAGTCGCGTTTGGGAGCTCAGGGCCCAGATCGCCACCTTTCTCACGGAGAAAAACCTCCCCCATGCTGTGGAGTTTTAGGACCCTGCCTGGTGACGACGGGTTGCGTGGGAAGTGCTTGGCTGCGCCTGGCCCATTGTCTTTCTTTATAGACAGACCACTTCCCTGAAATTGCTAAGCACGTCCGCCGCATCATCACGATCTTCGGGAGTACGTACTGCTGCGAGCAGCTATTCAGCAAGATGAAGCACACAAAGAATCATCTTCGTGCGCAGCTGTCGGATCCCACCTAAATGACATTCTTACTCTCTCCCCTTCATCCTTTCTGTCCGACTTTGCCAGGCTGTGCAAGGACAGACAGCGCCACTCGGCGCATTAATTTTCTTAAATTTTCAATAAAAATTTTAAAAAATTGTTTAAAGTTTGTTGTTACTTGTTGTTCTGTTTGTCTGGCCCCCAGCCCCCGGCCGGGTTCTTGATTTGGCCCGTGGGGTTAGAAAGTTTGCCGGCCCATGCTCTATAGTGATTAAATGATATCTGATTCATCCGACTAACAGTTAAGGCGAATAATATCACGTTTTGCTAGAATATGGTGACTCCCTTACAAAATAAACACAAGATTAAATTGAGCAAATGAAGAAATGAATAAGCCATATACATAGCATTGATAATTACATTTAAAGGCGCATCCACACTATCCGATTTTTATCCAATTTTTGTCGCTCCGACAAATCGCATAAGATTTTTATGTCAGATTTTTTCATACGACATAAATAGAACCTGTTCTATTTTTTATTATTGGCACTTTAGAAACTATAGAAATTTTGCTTTAAATTTATCAATATTGGTAACCTATGAAAACAGTGCTTACAAAAAATGCAAGATCTAACCAAATTAATTCAATTATACCAGAGAGAATCTTGCCTGTGAAAGATAAATTGCGATGCTTATCACAATAAATTGAAAAGAAGAGAAAGCATAAAGAAAATAGCAACTGAATTGAGAGTATCCTGTAAGTTTAAGAAAAATGTTGTATTCAGTTATATTGACTACAAATTGAATCCAATTCTTAAAAATCAACCCTTATAAATTTATTTATTAAAACTTCAAACATTTTATTTCAGTTATATGAAACAAAATTCAAAATAAAAAATTATAAGTAACTTCAATAATCATATAATAAATAATTATTTTATATATAAATTATTATTAATTATAGAAACTAAAAATATATTTATTTATATATACTAAATTGAATTACAAAAATTATATTAAACAATATTTATATATTTTTTTAATATTTGCAATAAATATAATATTATTCCTTATTAAAAACTATTTAGATTTTTATGTTTTAGAAAATTATGTCAACAGCAAGTGGCAAAATATGAGAACATATTGTTTGAGGGAATATAGAAAAGAAAATGAAATAACAAGTGGCCAAAGTACATCGGATATATATAAAAGCAAATGGCCATATATGAATTTAATGAAATTTTTTATTCCATCTTGTGTAAAAAGAAAACCAATAAGTTCCATCTTGGTAAATAACTTAAAAACGTTTTAAATACGGAATATATTTTATATATGTTACTTTATTTGATGTAAATATCATACTATATGTTTAGGCATACCATGTTTCCAATGATGAGATGCAAGAAAATATTAAACCAAGTCCGTTCATGGAAGATCTTGACCAGTCTGACTTACAAACATCATCAGTAACCACTTTATATTTTATATTTATTGAAATAATAACAATACATGCACTTCTTATTTTACAGATTGAAGATAGTTTTGTAAAACCAAAAGCAGTAAGTATATATACATATATATACATTATAGAAATAGGTTATTTTTTATATATTTATGTTATAGGGTACTTTGCTTTTCTATCTTTTAGTCTATTTCAAAGAAGAGAAAAAATACAGATCAGTTGCAAAACATATCTGAATTTTTAATGAAACAAGAGACAGAGGATGAAATATTTGGGAGATTAGTGGGAGGAAAGCTGAAGAAAATTGATAGTGCGTTATTGAAAGATGAGGTCAAGATAAACATTATGGTCCTTTTAGAAAATGCAACAAACTCAAGTGGTGACAAGTTCACAATTGTATAATACTGCACATTGTTATTCTTGATCCTTGACAATTTAGTGGCAATATATAGGTTTCCCAAATCTCAATAGATTGACATTTAAAGTTATTTCATTTATGAAGTTATTTATTGCAAAGGTTCGTTTTTTATAAATTTAAATCAATCATTATATTTTTTGCTCATCTATGAAGACTTGGGTCACCCTTTGAATTCACATAATAAAAATGTCATCAAAGCATACTGTACTTCAACTTTAAAAGTCACTATAATTCAGACTGCACTCTTTGAAAATAGTCACAAAACTTATTTCTAATATCTAATGCTTGCATAGAGGCTGCATTTATACCTTGATGAGTAACAGACAGCAACTGATGAGAATACTTCTCAAATTGAAATGG
>JAUYWV010100931.1:0-22092 GCA_032274565.1 Nematoplana nigrocapitula | reverse complement strand
GACAAGGCCAGCAGAGAGGCTTTGTGTGGCGCATCATGCTGGTAATGATACTACTGCTCCAGAGCCCCTTAACCCCGTAAATTAGAAGAGTTAATTCACCGCATATTTACCCGAGATTAGGCTTCTACGAAATTCCCCATTTTCAACACAAAAGTCAATGATAACGATTAAATAATAATTTGCCATTGTTTTTTGTAAACAGGTTCTTTTGATCTCTTTCAATGGCCATCTCTTTAACTTTGCGGTCGATTGGTTTCTGAATCCTACCTGGGCCTTTCTAACAGCAGCGCACCGGGGCCCCTATACATAACCACTCGTAAGAATACAAATGTGATTGGTCGATAAATTTGAACATCATTTGTTGGTATTTCCAACACATAAAAGCATGAGCCTTGCAAAACAAAACTTTTAACATCGTACTCTTCTTGTAAATCATGAACAAATTACTATGAAGTATGTGAAATTGGTGTTTCACACATTCATTTAAAATGGCATACTTCTTTCCGAAACGCCAAGTTGACTGTTCCCTATTCAGCTGGTGGTGTTAATTGACTATCGTTTGAGTCTACCTACGAATAGGAGGAATTCACCACTTTATATTGCCGACTGTCAACTTTAGTAAAACACGTGTTAACTAGCATTTGGCAATAAGGAATATTTTCCGTTTAGTATATTGTAGAGTATGTAATTATCCTTGTTAACAAGTGACAGCTTGTGTAAATTGCGCAAGAACCCAGAGCAATTTTCCTGCGTGTACACGCATAAAGCCAGCCCTTAATCTGATATTGTAAGCTATTTTCGAGGTTTCCGCTTTACTTATTAAAAACTGTTAGGTCAATGCAAGTGATTGTTTTAAAATACGTTCTCAGTTAACCATTCACCTCTTAGTCGGACTGCATTGAAAGCAAAACAATGTATGTATGTAGATAGCAGTCCGAAGAGCCAACCCCCTCTATGTAAAATTTTGTCCTTATTTTTAGACATCGTTATCATTCACCACGCTTCTAGAAAAGACTCATTTCAGTTCAGAAATCATAGTTTTCAAAGAGTTGGGATCTACAGTATGGGTTCAAATTTATCTAACCTGAAACCCGCTCCTACGTAATAGACAACCAACGAGACACATATGCCATTCGAGGCGATGATCTAGAATAGCTAGCGTCGAGTTCTGTTCAATGATTTATTAAATTTTACTGTTGATTCACAAGGCGACTATGTCGTAAACGGACGAAAATCTATAATATGATCCGGAATTGAGATATTCAAAGGGATTGCTTGAATAGTGAATAGAATTCATTTATTGTACAGCTTTTCAAAAATCGCTTTATTGAATCATTCACGGTAGACGATAGTCTTTCAGCTGCATATGTGTGACAATTAACTGCCGGCTGACATTTTAGACTTTGTTCTGAGCCATGATGCGCAAATTGAAGGAGGTGATGACTGACCTTTTCACGACAACAGCGAAGAAGGAATTCCCTTGCTGACCTCGATGAACGTGGCTGCAAATACAGCAAGGAAGATTTTCTATGTTTTTCGACTTTGGGGCGATTGGGTGAAAGAGAATAGAAAACTGATACTGACTACTAAAAAAGTGCCAGAGAAAGGACAAGAATTGCACATTTTTATCAGAGAAACAGTTTGAACGATTTCGTAACTCTGCCATAAAGTTACGTCAGCGTGAATGCCTTGGTAATGATCCTATTAGCAGAGAACAGGAAGAGTTTGTGGGAGAATAACATTCATTGGATCCTCTACTCTTACGCAGTTTGTCATCACTTTAGTCCACGTCTTGGGTATTCGACTAATGATGCGCAGCAGTGTGCATCGAAATCTCCGGGCCAGTTGTTCACTTTAGAAGAAAATTCATTTACTTACACTGAATGGACTACAAAGAACAATCCTGGTGGTCTCTCGGGCAGGTCTATGAAGCCTAAACGTGTGAGAGTAACGGCCTTGGACCAAAATAATGAATAAATATTTAGTTGCTGTAGAAGGAAAGAAGTATTTATCGTACGCATTTTATTTGAAACCAAATGACAACGGATTTTGCGATGTTCCACTGAGGAACATTCGCTGAAAAAATACGTAAAAAATGTTGAAACAGGCAGTATTTGTTGGCTACTATACTCTTAATGGATTGCGTCGCATTGGTGCCTCACGATTGTTCGAGCGAGCGGCTGCTGAAACTGTTTTTCAATCAATTAGTGGTCATTACTTACTTTTATCGCTTCGTGAGTATATCAATATTCCAGTTGAAATGAATAAACAGGTATCAGGCAGCTTGACTGTCTCGAATGTTGAACACTGTCGTCTGTGGACAAGATATGGAGCTAACGAATAAACCCAAACATGACAAGAATAAAATTGATTGACAAAGTGGACCAGTATTCGTCCGAATCTGAATAATACGATTGCATCCGTATGCGTATCTGTTTGATTGCATTTTGCCTGCTTATTTTACGGTTTGCTAATTAGTAATTAAAAATCTAATGTTTCTTTGTCTCTAAATATATTTTTGTCTTATTTTCAATGGTATTTTTTGGAGGATGATAATTTCAGAAATATCATCCTAGGATGATAAACCAAGATGTTAATGATTGTTAGCATCCGAATAAATCAACAGTGAAATTTGATAAAATATATTGTCCGTATAGGGATAAGTCTCAGATGGCAGGTGGCTTTCAGGAATGTGTGCTTTCCTGGACCATAACTATCCAATTTGCTTTTTAACTATGAAAGCCGTGTAAATGTTTAATCATACTTTACAGACACGTCGAATTATAGATTAAGGTATGCGCGTATAGTTAATGCTAGACAACAATAGCTTCAGCATTACTCAATGGCGTAACAGTCACTTTGAGTGACCCTGGAGGCCCGGTCTGGGGTATCCGAGGGTAAGGAAAAAATGAAAAGGGAAAAGACTGCAAGCATTGATGGCAGCCAGAGCTGGTTATTGTATGCATGTGTGCTATTCGTGACTCTGCCCATGACTGTGGCAACCATCACGAATATTCGGTCATTTTCTATAAACTTAAAATCGTCACACTGTGCGATCTTCCATATTGCACAAGCGCTTGGATGGTCTTGGTGATCATCAGCTTCGGACAAGAGGGCGCAAGAAAGATGGACTGCGATCCGTTGATCAAAGACTTTTCAATTACAGGCGCGCGTGCTGGCGCCGCTTTTCGGAGGTAGGAGGTAGGGGGGAGCCGATCAAATTTTCCCGGGGCCCACTGGCATTACTGCTCACCATAAGACATAAGTGAACCAAAGTTTCGTGTTTCAATTGAATATGTTGTCCAATTTAATTTTCTTAAATTATTGTATTGATTTATACAGTTAAAAATCTCATCAGTAAACTTATGTGTTTTCTGCTGTTTCAGTTGAGCGAACTTATGGAAAGAGAGAGGGAGAAATTGGAAGCTTTGGAGACAGAGCATCGTTCCTTGCATTTCAAGGTTAAGCAGGCTCGAGACAGGGAGAAAGAGAGTCCTCGGACAGTGATAGAACTCACTCGCGAATTGACGCGTCTCGAAGAACGCCTAGAGCACCAGAGAAGGGTGTACGAAGACTTGGAGTTTCAGCAGTTGGAGGTCAGTGTGGAATCAATATTTCAGCAATGCTATATCATATGTAATTTTTCTAGTCTGACATTTTGCTGTTGTTAACAGCTACTCGTTTCGTTTTGTCCCCTGCTGTGGACCGGCAGTGACGTTGCGTCTACGTCACATCGTGAGGTCAAATATTCATAATATTATTGGTTTTCTTCTTCTTTTGACTAATCAGTCTTCATTGTAGCCGAGATATTTCTAACTTCATTATTCGCACAGTATTTCCACGTTCTAGTTACAAATTGAACAAATCTAGGATTTAACTGCTTCCATTTCTGTTTTGAGCTTTCTGTTCCTCAGTCCTAATCATATATAAATCCATCTCTATACTCTTACAGTACATCTTATTTCTTTGATATTAAAGTCTTTTACTTTTCTTGCCTTCTATTAAAATCATCTTTGCCTTTACTTTATCTCTGTCTTAGACTTTGTACGAAATCTTCAAGTTTTCTTCACTTCTTCCCATACCGAGTTTACTCGTGTCCTTCTAAGCCTATAGAATCTCTTGAAAGGTGTTTTGCTGCTATAGGTTGTCTTTGTATTACTCTTCTTTTTCCCGACAGCCTTCGCGATACTACACCCCATGTAGCCGCTTTCACGTGGCAGAGGTGTCCTGCTTCGGCAAGCTAAGGGCTGCGTTATACCTGGAACCTCCTACAATTTCTCTCTTCCCCTTCTCTCTTTTCTCTTTCGTTTCCTGTCTTCTCTCTCTCTTTCCTCCGGGAGGTCGAGCCACTGATGAGTCCCCTTGATCGGGAATTACAACATCCTTCACTGTTATAAATCCCACTTCTCGAGTGATGAGAGTGATGTCCCCGCCGCGGGAACATAATCGGCCTTCAACCCATCATTTTTCATGTGTTCTAATAGTTGACAGTTTGATGAACTCTCTGTCATAGGCGGTGTGTTGACGAAAAGTTTAGATGCTATACATTATATAATGACAAAAACATCACTACATGGTGAAATACAATACTGTGTTTTGAAGGCCAGGCTCCATATTTCACATCCGGACACCATACCCCAATGTTCACAATTATCGTGACGCAAACGATTATCACACGGTTTCCATCAGTCGATTCAGCTGTTCAATGTGCATTCCATTCCATCAAGCAACTTCTGAATATGAATGTATTCATTTTGGCACTGTATGTTGCAAACTATGTCAGACTTTGTATGTCCCCGGATGTCTGCTTCTTTGCCTCCCGAACTACTGTTTAATTGGATGGAGACCATTGCAGGAGTGTGCAGTGCATTGCAATGCTCCGAAATATGGGTCATTCATTTGCCTTATAGAACGTACATAACCCTTTGTCTTTCGAAATAATGCTCTATAAAAGTTTCCATTACGCTACAGTTTGTTGCCTGTCGCAAAATTGTCTGTATGTTGCCCACTCGAGTCGTTTAAAGTAAATTTCATGGATATTACTACATTCAATACTAGCGGGGGTACCCGGCTTTGCTCGGGGATACATAGGACAATAAACTATTAGGAGACAACCAATTTTTCAAGTAAATAATTTATTCTAATGATTCAGTAGGAAAAAACAGAGAGGAGAATTATGTTGAGAAATGCTTTCTTTCGATGAAATCGGGGTCAACCCAAGCAGGGCTAACGGACTTCAAAACTCCCTAGTCATAAATAAACCACAGTAAGAGTGACATCTTGAAATGTAACTAATTTTACTTATAAATTCCGAGGTATACTACTCTCAAGTTTATTAATAGTAAAATAAAACCGTAGGATGTGTTTTTAAATATTGCATGTTCTTACCAGGTTTTAAATAATTTAAAGTTTGTCTTTTTATTATAAAATATAATTATAAAAATTAATAATGCATTTAAATCCAGGTAATTACATCCGCTGGAACCTGCTGATTCCAAATCTGCCCTTTAGTGTTGCTTTGGATCAAACTTTATATAGATAGATTTCTCGAAGTAAAGTAGAGTTGAGATATTGTCTTCTAGAAAATGCTATATATATACTTATCTTTTAGTGAAACTGTCCATTTTCTAAAATGCGTGGTTTTCTAGTTACTATATTCCAGTAAAGCAAATTGTGCTAGTATTATTGGGCGGTAACCTGTAAAAGTTACCTTTCACATACATAATATAAGGTAAATTCAAAAGGGTATTTAAAGACCAACTTTATTTATTGAAATTGCATACCATAAGTCTTATAAACAATTATAGAACAATGACAAAGTTCGTCTCACCATGTGACACTCTTATTTATTGTTGTGCGCAAATTCCTGTTGTACTAATTATTATACTCACTTTTAGTCCGCTTTTCATCTGCTAACCACCACCGTTCCGTCTACTTTTCTTGCTATCTGTGGTGTTTTTGGCCAGGCACTCTTGACTATCGCACCATTTATGCAAATGGCGCCTTTGTTGCGAACCTTGCGAGAAAATATTCTGATGCGCTTACAGTCCGAAAGCAGTTCTTCATCGTTCACTCTTGCATCGCCCCAGTATATCGCAGTGACAATAAATGCTATATATCTGTTCTCCTGGCCTGATATTTGGTCACACTGTATATAGAAAAATCACACAAGATTTATATATCACTTGTTAGCTCTTTTTAAACCTCCTCTGTGGCAAAGTTGTCAGAAAACATTTATGTGCCTTGGGTTAGCTTACTACAGTCATAAAACGAGATACCCCATGAGGGGAACTTTGATCTTGTTCCTTACATTTAATTTCGTTGTTTTCATCACTACGTAGTTTTACCCGTCTGAGATATCCTTTTTTAAATTTTGAATACACTTTATTTTCATCCAGATCTCGTAATCCGTCTGCCCTTTTTGGTGTTAAGTTTTATTATCACTCTTTTTAATTTGACATCTCTTCATGATATCAACCGCAGTCCTCTGAATTCCTAACTCCATCCCTGTCTTTCTTTCTCTGACAAATTGATCAGCGGTATCATAGACACAACAAAGAGCAAAAAAGACAGTCTCCCTGGAGCAGCCTTCCTTCTACCCATTCAGCCCCTATTGTTTGACAGGAAGAGGTTAACTCCGTCTTCCTGTTTTTATCAAAAAATGTTATTGTCTACCACAAGACTTTGTTTCAGGAACTCCATAATCCAATAAATTGGGACCATGTCGTTGGCTTGTATGGTTCTGTAAATTGCCGAGTATTCCTTAGATTCTTTACTCTTTCTTTTGCATCGTTTTCCCCAAAGTTAGTTTATCCTTTTCATCGAGAAACCTATATATGTTGCTTCTGCTATGAATGCCACTTTCCACATCAGTGACAGCTATGATATTGGTCGATAGTTATCAACTGCTTTGCCTTTCTGTTGATCCTTCTGAAATAGCGCCGCTTTCCGGTTGTTATATAATCACATTAATATGGAGCTCTTTTTCTATGCATAGTGTCGTTCATTTGCTCTGGGATTCTGTCGTGCAACGTTCTCTGTTTTTCTATTCAGCATCCTTGGCCACCCTCGAGTGTACTGTCACCATTTTAGTTCTAATTATGAGGTTTGTCTAATATCTGATTTAAACTACTTCTTTTGGTCTCCTAATACTTACAACAATTCCGAATCCCCTTCTCATTTTGTTTTTCACGTTACAGATATCAGACTCGAATCTCAACTGCCCCAACTTGAACAGTTATTAATTTGCGCTGTAATGTAAATAATAATTTGCAGAAGTAGTATGCGTAGCTTTTGTACAATCGTTTACAAAATGATATGTGGAAATGTTTGCACGGCAGGATCTCTCCAAATTTGACGAAGAGAAGGAGTCACTGACTCGCGGCATGGTCGAAGCGCAGGACTCCCTGTTAGGCAAGTATCACGATCACGAGGCCCGTCTGCAGGAGTTGGACCAGGAGCAGCGGTCGATGATGCGCGACACGAGGGTTCATTTGGACGAGTTGGAGGAGGAGAGGAGCGGTCTCCAAGCGGAGTTCGGCAAAGAGAAGCTCCGACTGGCGATCGCCGACGGGCGCATCGCCGAACTGGGTCACCAAATGGCGAGTCTTCGCCTGACCGGTGACCACCTGTTGGTGGAGGCGGAGCCTTTGCCCCAACTCGACCAGGCTCCCAGACCCAGAGTAAGTAGAGTGTTATCCGCGGCGACTATATTCACTTCACAAATTCTTTCTCACCTCTGCTATAGTCTCCAAGTGAAGAGTCGGACAAGTCAGATTACGACAACGGAGGCGATCGCCTGTGGGGGGACACCGTTTTATCAAGTAAGTAGGCCTATGTATTATTATATTTTGCGACCGGTTTCGTTATTATTAGAACTCATCAGAACTATAAGCTTCATGATATTTTATAATTTGACCAAAATCAGAGAAAAAATTTAAAAATCAGGGGGAAATAATTGACTTTTATAATATTCTAACAATAATTATTTTGTGCTTAAATTCTCGTAATATATATATATATACGATGGATTGGTTTAGTAAACATAGCATTGAACGAGTTGAAGTTAAAAAGTTCGAAGGTGACATCGAAATCATGAAAGAATTAGCTGAGATGTGTGCAGAGGCTGAGAAGACTGGAAATTTCAGGGAACTTTGTGCATCTTATCAATTCTGTTAAGAGAAAGGCCTGAAAGAAACAAAAGGTTGTGAATCTATCCTATATGTATGTATATATGTGTAATGACAATAAAAGCAAAGAGGCCTCTTTTTAAACTTTTCAGTGACTCAGTTTGTTCAACTTTGTGCAAATTACATCATTGCATAAATGTATTGTTCACTTTATACTGTTTCTTATCTCATTATTTATTATTACTTCAGTATTTGTCTGTAATATGTAAAACGTAAAACCATATAATAATAATAATAATAATATTTTTTTATTGTAAAAATACAATGGGAAGCCAGAGGCTGCAAGAGCAGATCGAGCTGGCACATATATAATATAATACGTATTATCAGGATTTATACTTCTGAATATACATATTTATATATATATACATAATTAGGATAAAAAAATGTATGCCTACGTAATCGGATATTTAGAATGGTATTAGTCACTCCTAGATATGAAATAAATATAAAGTGACATAGTTTAGGCATTTCATTTGGATGACAATATTTGATATTTCCCTATCTCATATCTTAGTGTTTTAAGCAGACAGGTAATTTTATAATTATATGTTTTGGAAGAACAGTGTTTATTTTGCTGTTAACAATTTAACAAAAATAAACATTATACAATGTTCGTATTAGTTGGCAAAAAATTTAATCTTTTAATATCTGGAAAATATTGTAAATCAGGGGCAATTTGAAGAAATATTCTGGAAATGATCATGAGAAAAGCATACAAACCCTGGAATGTATTACGACTATATAAAACTTATCGTTGACTGTTTCTCCCAGTGTTTGTTTTGCTAATATACAGTAGAGCATGCAGTGTTGAGATGTTCCGACAGTTGTTGTTGTTGTTCAGCGGGATCTCGTCATGGGAGCCCCCTCAAATACGAGTTCACCGACAAGGATTCCTTTGATAGGCCGTGCCGGCAGATATATCTAACTTGAGCATATTATAGATAGTGTTTCAGAAGGGATGCTAACCTGTTTAATATCACCCAGATGAGGCTGTGTGATTAACATGCAATAAAGGTGGACACCAGCCCTCACCCAAGCAATACCCAAACTTTCAACAGAATTATGGGCCTCAGAAGGATGGTCGAAATTTAACCCAGTAGGCAAGGCCCAACTTTCACAGAAGACCATACATATGCTCAAGCCTAACCAAGATGTCCCGAAGCCTTGTGTATTTGCACCAACACTCAGG
The DNA here is from genome assembly GCA_032274565.1 of Nematoplana nigrocapitula. Classification (NCBI taxonomy): domain Eukaryota; kingdom Metazoa; phylum Platyhelminthes; order Proseriata; family Nematoplanidae; genus Nematoplana; species Nematoplana nigrocapitula. The sequence continues at coordinate 12,711 of JAUYWV010100931.1, read as the reverse complement.
GCGGTCCCCAGGACACCGTGTGCATCGATTGTCCCCAAGAGATTAGGTGATCAAACGAGGTGAGGGTTGGAATCTACAGGCATTTGGATAGAATTGTTCTTGTGTTTTCTGGATCAGACAATATATCAGCCAAACTCCTCTTGATACGTGATTTTGACGGCAGGAATAATTTCATTTGTATTAATAAATTAAATAGATTTTCCAGGTGTTTAGCTTTTAGCGGTGTCTGCTCGTGTACAATATCTATGCCTTTTTAATCACTGATTATTGCGCGGAATTCAAATAAATCCATCATTCTGTCAGAATGTGTTTGATGACGGCCTTGAACTACTTTAATTCACCATAACCCTTTCAACCGAACAATAAAAGTTTACAGAGATTATATTGTATACCCCTACAGTACAGCGAAGTTCACCCCGCGTTCACACCCACTCATATTGGTGCAAAGTTTCTGTGACACATCCGTCATCTGTGGACAAACGTGGTAAATATTTCATAGAGTATAAGGATACATTTTTCACAGTGGACAGTCATAAATTTTATGACTCCAGAATCAGTTTTGATCCATTTAAAAATGTTACTCAGCGATCTATCTGTCTATATATGCATTTATTTGTGTCTGTATGTATGTACTGCATGACTGTCACGCTTCGGTTCAGAGTCTATTTTTTCAGGAATTTGAGATTGGATTTAGTGATTTCAGAATGGCGTGGCATCATTCATAAGGTGTCTTCTTAAGTAGATAGGAAGATGAGCTCTCTTTGAAACGCTCAGGGCTATAAGTAAAATATTTTATCTTGGTATTCAGGCCTGGAAACATATAGTCGGGCAGTAATTTACGTGAATATACAGTATATGAGATATGTTGGTTTGTCTATAACAGCATTGAGCGACTGAAGAATTATATGCTCCGTAGGCACTCTGCGCAAGCGTAGCGACATGAAACACACACAGCTAAGCGCTATTGATGACAGGCTGGACGTCATCCAGTGTTTAAGCTGCGGGACGAAGCACACAACTAACCTTTGTAGTTTGTATTTTATGCTGAAAACAGGAGTCGGAAAATATTAAACGCGTCCGCTAGCTCGAAATGTAACCAAAGAAATGCCACTTGCAATAAATTTTCTAATCTAATACTGTCACCATTTCCATGGAACCCTTGCTGGTATAATATGACGTAAAGATTTGACAGTCTTAAAAAGTGTCTAAAAACGGAACTTGCGAGCAGAGCGCTGTTCAGTTGTTTCTTCGTTTCGATGCACTCTCATGGCATCACGTGACTGGGAGCCATTAGTTAATTTTCTTTTCTTTGGCATTTTGTCGCGAATTACAATCATATGTCAACTTTATAATTTGAATATAATTCAATTTCCAAGTCTGTTGTATATTCATTAGTTAACAAATTAATAAATCATTTTAAATGATCTGGAAAGTTGGAGATTTTGCGTATGTGTTACAACAAATCGATCAATAAATCGAAAATGGAAAATGCATTGTGACAGTGGTCAGTGGTGATTTCACTGCGACCTATGTACAGTAAGGTGTTCTCTATCTCCACGAAATTTTATTAAGATAAAATACCAATAACGTGTATAAAAGAGACGAATAGTTTTAGTAGTCTTAAAATGGTATAAACCCTTCAAACGGCGTGAAAATGTGGCACCCATACGGATGAAAGTATAAATTCACATAGTGTATGTTTTGTCTTGCCATTCAAAGGGTGAGTACCCAGAAGTTCAGTTTTCTCCGATTGACAGACAGAGAGAGAGAGACAATTAATGTTGGGAAGCTCTGCGTGTTATCTCATTCGGAGAATAATTCCTCATAATTGAGCCGTATAGGTCAGGGGATCTCACAAGCTCGAATGACAACTGCACTACTCGGAATGCAGTGAAATGACAATTTACGATTTGGTTTACTGTAAAGTAATAAGGAGATGACATCAAGAGGTATAGAATAGTGTCATAAACAGTCGCAAACTTTCACCAAATGGCAACATATAAATCTATTGTTCCACTCAGCAATTTCCTCCCCGCTGCAAATTTATTGATCGCATTTATTTGATGGTTCAACGGCTTTACACTCCTCATAGAGTCATAAATAAGGTTACCTTGTTTCTACAGTTAGTTTTACAGTATATCGCGTGCGTGCACATCTTGATGACTGAAGACGGAGCAGGTATTAACGCCGAACTGCCAGTGACAGCTGACATTTGACAATATTGAGTTATGTTGAGGGAGATGTGTTTGAGCTCTATAGAGTTTGCCGAATCCAAGTCGTCGTTGTGCTATAGTTTGCAGTATTGAATAAAGGCGGCGCGGCGCGTCACTGAAGCAGACATTTATAGCTTAAGCGCGTGATTGTCGTAGACCACGAACATACGTACATACCGTATAGTTAGTTTGTTGGTTGGTGTGTTCGATAGTCTTTATCGTTATCGATAGAAGTGTAGTTCAACGCGCATAGAAGGAGAGAGAGAAGACATACAGAGAAAGATTGGCAGAGATAAAAATTGTTGCACTGCGAGGATTGGTAAAAGTATGTACAATTTAGTTGACTGTTGGTTTGCTCTTCTCAGGCGCGTAGTACGTATGACACTTATCACACCAGCAAGTAGCTTGCACGTCGAGTCGTCGCCATCATACCAATACCACTGAGTCGAACTTATGTAAGCGTGCGCACAGAATGAGAGCACACACCCAGTGTCGTATTGTTTCACATCTGACCTGTGGTAGTCTGATCGAAATTGGTCTGACTGCTTTCTCCTCTCTCTCTGGCGCAGTAGACAGTCGACGGACGAACCGTTGCTATTCTACTATAGTTGGCTGATTTTTTATAACGATAATTTTATTTCATTTTCACCGACTTTACGTTCAAACAGAGTTTCGTGATGTTTCGTTTTGGATGTATTGGAAGGAGGTCTACCAAACATACCGGTAATGTGTTTATGAAATTTCGTTCATTTTCTTTTGTATACATTTGTATATGGTAGGTTACTTCCTCAGTAGTGGACTGTTTGTTAAGTTCTTTCTTCAGACCTGCGCTCTCTATCTCAGTGAGCGAAATAATTTAATTTCTCCTAATATATAACTTTTCAGAAGCAAATACAAACTCCGTAAAGGCTATAGGCTACATGTTTTCATTTCATTGGGACAACCTACAATACAGGTCGCAATGTGAGATAATTGGCTTGGACCGCGCAACTGTATAACTGTAGTGTGCTCTTTTAATAAGGGCACAATGGATTTTCAACGATGGATCGAATTTCACTAAATCAATGACTTATACTAAGTAAACATGCATATTGTATATTCTTTTTAAAAATCGAATTAAAAAATACCATGTGAATGCTGTTCTGAACATTTTTTCATGCCATAATTGTCGATCAGTACACGGATGTATCTAACAAAGAACAACTTAATTATATGGGTCAGTGCTATGGTGGTGCCGGAAATATGCTTGGTTACCGAAATGGAGTTGCGAAGCGAATATTGGATATTCAACCGAAAGCGCATGCGATTCACTGCCAGGCTCACTCACTAAGTTTAAGTGTGAAGACAGCACAAAAAACTGCAAACTTTTATCAGATACTAGTAGTAGTAGGCCTCCGTCGGTCAAGGTTGACAATGGGTGATGCATCCTAATTTTCCTGGTTCCTGCTGGAGCAGCGTCGTTTGTGGCTGTAGAGACCAATGCGGGAGTGACAGTCTCCTCCGCAATGAACATTTCTCGCGACACATTGCACGAGAAGGATACTGAAATGTGCTAAGAGAAAAAGTTTTTCCTCACTTCACCAATGGCGCTGGGAAAACCTGATTTTATCAAAACGATGGCGCTTCTTGTCACTTTGCAGCAAACTCTCATGCGATCTTGGACGAACCTCTTCCGGAAAAATCGTTTTTTTAAGACACGTACCAGTGGAGTGGTCATCTCAAAGTCCAGATCTGAGAGCGTGTGGTTTTTGGTTATGGTGTTACTTATGCAGTAAAGTTTATCATCCCTCAGGCCAAATCTTTCCAAGTTTGTACGTCCTGTGTAAAAAATAATTGAAGCAGAAATGTGTAATATACTTATGGAAATGTTCCATCACACAATGGCTAAACCTTTAATGAAACGGATAAACCTGTGTATTGAAGCTGATGGTGACCTGTTTGAATAACGTTTGTCTACAGCATGTACAATGTATGCAAATGAACCTGTTTTTCCATAATATCAAACTCATTTCTCTTTGCCGCCAAACTATTCTGAATCACCCAGTTTGCAACAGCTCTCCAATCTTTCCAATATCTGTTGACCTCCGATAATTTCCTTTTAGATGCTTCCGAATGCTTCCCATACTTTGATAGGGATTATTTTCTTCGACGGAGTGAAGTATGTGACATGTTCAAATAACCTGAGTAAAATACAATTCATTACAATTTCAAATTTCAAGTGATATGTCGCGTGACTGACTTAGTTTAGCGTCAGCATGTGACCTGTTTTGCGAAGGTGTGCAATAATTATAGGACTTCGCACTATAAAGAGTAGACTATCTATAACATCCTATCTCACTTGCAAATCTTGGGTCCCCCGTTGGCATCGTGATAGTACTGGAGAATTTCGTCGCTCAGTACGTCTCTGGCAATGGAGTCCTCGCTGGAGACGATGCTGGAGGGCAGGGCAATGAGGACTGAGCCCAAGACGGCCGCACCCAAGATGAACTTGATTCGCAGATTGAGGTCGTTGTTGGTGTCGACAAACCGACGCGACTCTTGCCGATTGATGGCGATGCTCCGGTTGAGGCAGATGGCGACCAGGAGGAAAATGTTCAGCGCAACTATGCCGTGCATGATCAGGGCCATCACGTGACACATGACCTCGCCGAAGATCCAGCTCTTGTAGACGGCGCAGTAGGCCGCCAAGGGCACGCACACCCAGAGCATGACCAGATTGCAGATCACGTGGCTGATCAGCATCAGGCGGTTAGACACGGATTCGGGATTGCGCAGTTTCTGGATCACGATGATCAGGAGAATGTTCAGGACGGAACCGACGACAAAGATGAGGCAGTAGAGAAAGAGGAGAAACTGTTTGTAGCCGACCCGGGTTTGATTGGAGAAGGAGGTGAAGAGCTTTTCGAAATAGGTGTGGATCCAGTAGTTGTTCAATTCGGAGAAGATGAAACTCGAATTGGGCTCTACTTGGCTGGATGAGATATTCGGCATGGCTTCGGGCAAAAACATCATGTGATATGCGAGTGTATTCACCCAATTGTTTGTTTCTTTGGCAAGAAGGCAGACAAGTCTCTCGCTTAACGGTAAAAAAGCAAATTTTATCGAAGTAAAATTTCCTCAAACAAGGACTGTTCTTCACTGGAATTATAGCGGATTTTGATTGGCTATTAAAGGAGGTTTGATTCGCTAGTCACTGGCTCACTGCTGATTGATTACAGTCTACTCGAGTGCCATTTTACCAACTACTTAACATATCAGGACCGTACTGTACATGTTTTAAGAAGAAATCATTTCATGCCCCTTTTTATATGGTACTGTAAATGTTTATCCATTGTGTTTCAATATCACCTCTTATAGGTACGGGGTGCGCCAGAAGCCACTACCGTAAAAAAAGTTTTAATCAATTCAAGCATTTTTTACATGGACCGAACTTACTAACCCATCTTCCATTGAACTGTTTATTGACAAAATCTCTTGTTCGGATTGCTGTATGCGGTGGGGCTCCGTCTTTCTGTAAATGGAACGCATTAATATAGAAATCCTCTGTGTTCCAGTTCAGGCATAAATTGATCTCGTAGAAATTCCACATATTTTTCAGAATTTATCATCTCTTCAATGAAATAAGGACCAAACAACTGCGTTGCTGACATTGCATATTAGCTTATTTCTCAACCGATCATTATCATATTTTTTAAGAATGAGATTGCAGCATTCAACTCGGTTTTGCAGGCCCAGTGGAATTAAATATTGAACTTTAATAACCTTGAATGGATTAAGATGTAAATCTTTCTTTAAAACACGACGAACAGTAGTTCTTTGTATGTTAGCTGGTCAGAAAGCATGCCAGAAGATGTTCGTGGATTGTTCGTAATCACCTCACGAATCTCATCGATGTAATCACTTCTTGCATTGGGTCTGCCACTACGTGATTTATCCAAAATTGACCCGGTTTCGAATAGTTTATTGCTCCATTCCTTAATAGCCCGATGCTCAGGAGGCTTTGTGTCAAAACGCTCACGCAATTTCTTCCTTAAACTATATAATAATTGCAGATCGATATTGTTCTGAATCAAACCACCAAGCAGCAGCCAAGATCCTAAATTCAATCGTATAATCACTAACATCAGAGATTTTACGCTGCATGATAACTATAATGACTGAATGGTGTTCATAAACTGCAAAATTTAAATTTTAAAAATACATAGAAACATATTATAGTTATATTTGATATCTATAATTGATTATTCAAATTTAGATAATTAATCATATATGTAGGTAAATCAATAGATACAGATAAAGTCTGCTAATTTCTTGAAAATGCATTATTTTTTACGGTAGTGAATTCTGGCGCAACCTGTAGGTGTTGCAGGAATCGAAGTTGTCATACCACAAATGAGCCTTCAACTTAGCAGATGTAGAGACGCATGGACCGCGCAGATGGGCGGAGGGCAGAGGGGCGGTCGCCCAGCAGGGCCCAGTGCGCCCTTTTAGCTTAATTTCATGGCGCTTTCTTATTTTAAAGTTACACCCCACTGTGATGGGCCCCCTCTCGCATAAAATCCTGCTTCCGCCCCTGGGCGCCTTTCTTGGGAATGGATTTTGCATTACTATTATTTATTTTTGCGTCCACAACCATTGTCATGAGTAGCCATTAACCAATTTCCATAAAGTAGCCAATCAGATTGTTTGACATCGATTTTACTGATGGACATTTATTTTCTATGCCAGAGAGCTAGTTGTCGATAAAAAATAAGACACCTACATAAATGAACAATAATGTAAACTGTTTCGAATTTTTCTCTTTTTAGTCCATCGCTTCTTATACTTGACATCTGAAGGACCGACTTTTGTTTTGTTAAAATAATGCTATGACGGAGCCAGTAATAGGCCTATGATGGGACGCATATCTGGTACAGTAAAACAGCTTCATGATATTCAACCAAAAGCACATACCATACACTGTCAGATTTATTCACTCAGTCTTAATGTGAAGGATAAAACAAGAATCCTCAAAATCTTGGCGGATGCAATGAACACAACGAATGAAATCGTTACTCTGATCTAGTATTCACCGAAACATGAGCAAATACTGGGCGATATAAAAGCCATTGTTGATGAGGACCCCGTAGAACGTATTGCATACTCCCTTTTAGTGCTACACGGTGGACTGTAAGAGCAGCAACCTTTCAGCAGTTCTTGATAACTAACTATTCGGCATTGCAAGATACTTGGGATGCTTGTCTTGAGGACCCTGCATGTCTCCAAACAGAAATCCGTAGACGTATCATTGGTTGTCAAGCGCAAATAAGTCGATTTAACTTTTTCTTTGGCTTGCTACTGAGCCAACGTTTATTTCTCAAACAGATAACCTGTCTAAAACACTACAGAATCACAAGATTTCGGCCTCAGATGGTGGAAAATGTGCTGAGTTGACAGTGCAAACATTGGCCAGTATTCGCAATGATGAGTGTTTTGACGCATTTTACCAAAGTGCTGAACTTAAACGCTTGAATCTCGATTCTATTGCTTCACCAACACTACCAAGAAAGAGGCGAGCGCCATAAAACTACGGATTGGCAAGACTGCAACAGGAACATTTTTTTAATTCACCCAAGGTATCACTACCCACAAAAGTATTTTGAGGCTCTTGACGCAATTATAATAATAATAATAAATTTTGATTTGCCACCCGAGCTTAATTAAACAAATAATAGGTTAACAACATAAATGAAAAGGGGATTTTTGTTCGTTCAGGCTAACGGAATGACTATAAACAAGTAACTTTCATATAAAAAACAATTAACAGCTGTTTGGGACGAAATAAACACAAAAGGCTGAAAAAATATAACTATAAAACAACAACAAAATAACAACAAAGACTTTACAAATTTAAAAAAAACATAGGAAACGCCCCTTAAAATAGGGAAACAAAAGTTGAATTTTTGCACTGAATCACTCCTTACGTCTCAACCTGTAAATTAAATTGTTATGTGATATTAAAAAATCCATTTATAATTTTATTATTTATTAATTAAACATTTTGAACATTTCACCAGTCGCAACTCTTTTTTATTTAACGTCAACAAAAATATATGGCGCCCCTTTCGCGCGTGTCCAGAGGGTGGGCAGGCGGACCGCCCCCCCCAGTCCAAACATTTAATAAAAATTATACCTGTTATAGATGGTTGTTGTAGGTTCATCGGATATATTTGCCGCCACCTCAGCTCGCCGATTGAAAATTGCCATGTGACTGACATCATAATCATAATCAGATGGAATATACTGTATGTACAGTATATATAAAATATACAACTTATTATCAATCTTATAAACTTTTTGTCTTTCTGGAAGGAAAGCTCTAATCATTAATGTGTTTACATCGATGACTAAGAATCACCTCTACCTACCTACCTCTAGTTCACGGTTTTTATCATTAATAGACCCCCTAATCCGATGTACAGAATATTTGATTTTTAAGTTGTTATATAATGGGTTTCTTTCATATTAATATCAGAGTATTTACACTACAGAATGCATTATTCTATTAAAAAATTAATGTACACTGTTGAAAAATTCACCGTGAACTTAAAAATACTTAATTTTTTTCGAAATAATAAAATAATAATTGTAATTATATGGTCAATAAAACTATACCAATAATACCGGAGTATAACGTGCTCTTCTTCGCTTATCTAATTTGTCACAATAGGATGTAATTTTTATTATCAAGACGGCAAAGATCAATGTAAGATGGTTTTCCTTTAATTATACAACGATACATTTTAGCTGGAGTATAAATTATAAATTTTCATCCTTATATAAAGGTCATAGATATGTTATAGAACATTTTAAAATATAACATAAATTTCATTTACAAGCAATAAATGTACATAAACCAACAAACATCAAACAAATTTAATAGAAATAGAGTTTATGTCCTCAAGGGGTCACTACTTTCATTCCTCCTAAATTACTTGCGCGTTGTGTGCTGCTGTGGTCCTTCTCGTCATCACACACCGCAAATCGTTTTCGCTCTGATTAGTCAATCTTGTCATTCATTGATTCCTCCATTCCTCTTTTTAATATACTCGTAGATGCATTCATACAGGACGAATCCGTTATTTACAGACCCATTGCACACCTTGCCTGGCTCATCTGATCCTTTCCAATAGTTTCGTACTCTTCCAACGCAGACGTCGATGAATGGCCAGTAAAGGATTTTATAACTTTAGTTGGCAAACCTTGACGAAATAACCGAGTCGCTCCCGTCCACCGCAAACTATATAGTGCACAGTATATGTATATTTTCCATCAAAACCAGCTGCTTGCATCAGGTTTGTCACGTAGATACAAACCATCAACCTTGAATTCCTGAGTTTCTTTGATGTAGTCATCAAGCAACAGAACTACACAGCGCGCTGGTTTTTCTTTATTCTCGTAGATGCACACACACTTCGGTTTCTTCAACTTTGAAGATATGCCACCAGGATTGTTTTAACTGGAAAATTCGGTGTAGTCAAAGAATCTCAAATTCTCTTCGTAGTCAAAACCAAATCTGAACATGGAAGGTCTCAACATGCGGTGTTCTCAGCGTGAGTCGAATACTCAAGCAATATACCAGTGTCCGATTGATTTAGTCAGAACTATTACGGCAATATTACGTCAATACTCCGTTGTTCAATTGACTCTGTTGGCACTTTTGACACACTAAGACGTAATTTCTTGTTTTTTCATTTCTCCAATCGCTGAAACGTCTTCTTAGATGTATTGGCCGAAAACGTTTTGGAAGTAAGGTATTGAATATCTTCTTTTGACACATCTTCAATCCGATAATCACCTGAAACGGTCTCCTCCATTAAAGCAATGTCCCTTGAAATAATCTCTAAGAAATTGTCCATATCGTCTGCCATGATTAGTATAAAATGTTCTTTGCTTAAAACCATATATATAAAGTTGTATTTTGTAAATCTAGGTGGAGACACAGGGGCAGTCCCTGGGGGGGGGGGAGCTAGGGGGCACGTGGCCCCCCTAAAAAAAAAGAAAAACTTATGCCCTTTAAAAAAATATATGCCCTATTTAGTCAAGCCAGAATTTAAGGAGGGCACCCTATTCAGTGAAGTCAGAATTTTTTTTGGGGGATAGAGGGTTGTGATTTTTAAAAATCTCTAAGAAGTGCACTACACTTTTTTATTATAATGATTGCGACCTGTACTTTCTACTTTCTTAATACACTCAATAATTAGTATTTACTCAATAGATAGCTCACCCAGCCACCTCCCCCCATCAATAGAACACATCTGCGATGATACTATCCAGTAAAGTGGGCGCCAATGTACAATATAGGCCTTCAACTCTCCCTCTCCCCTATGGTTTAGCTCATCCTGCCACTGCTTGCAAATTTATTGATTTTTGGGCTGTCTATTCAGCGAATAAACGGCAAGGTTAGACTGTTAGAATGTTAGTAGTGTGTCATGCTTAAACTCTTACAGGCAACGTGAGTGGACAATCTGTCTGTATACTATCTGTAATCTGTGGGTTTAAGTAAGTTTCGCAATCTGTATCAAACTGGCCGGATGGTTGAAATAGGTCTCATAATCTGTATCAAACTGGCTGGATGGTACGCGTACCGGCCAGATGGTTGAAGTAAGTTTCACAATCTGTATCAAACTGGCCGGACAGAATGGGTACCGTCGGCCCATAGATGTACCGGCGTACTGTCTGATATACTCAAACCACCCGCAACATATATAATGGTGATATTTTATTGTGGTAATGTTTTCAGTTTTGTCTTTTGTCAAAATCAGTGGGCCCTCTTCTAATATTTTTTTAGTCAATGACATTATTTACAATAATGCTATAAAATCCTAAAATTTAATCATGTTAATTGATCATATATGTATCCTTTTAGTTATTAATTTATATAGTTTTGTAGATTTGGATAAATAATGTTGTGAATTTTATAACAAGATATTTTTCAAAATGTAAATTCTCTGAAATACCATATATACTTGCGTATAAGCCAACCCCCCCTTTACTTTTGCTTTTTAAATCTTACCAAATCCATAAGCTCACATATAAGCCAACCCCCCTACTTTTTCAACATATACCTAGGTATATATATCTAATTGTTTTTTAAATAGCAAATAATAATTATTTTTGTAATTAAATTTTTTTTAATATAATTATTTATTTACTATTTTTTGTTATCTCGCATCTTATTGATTTTTCTCTTCCTATGTTATTCACCCTTTCTATCTGGATAGATAGCAGGCTAGATAGCGCTGTTCCATAAAATAGGCGGAATAATGAGTATAGCTGCAGCTATCTAGCCTAACTGATACACATTCAATTATGCTCGCATATAAGCCAACCCCTACACTTTTTCATCCAAATTTATTCCAAAAATTCTTGTCTTTTACACAAGTATATATGGTAGTTTGTACTTTATGGAGAAGGAAGATAAAAAAGGACAAAGAGAAGACTGGCTTTCATATGTTTATTCAGACATGTTTCGCTGTACTTACAGCGTCATCAATGAACTACAACAACAAATGAAACAGAAAAAATGAAATTATACAAAATATTTAACATTCCAAAAGTTTGAGGTTATTGGATGATATTTTAAAACAAGAGAAAGAAAAGAAAGTTAGTACTTTATTCTACATTGGAATATATCTAGATAAAATACAATTAGGTACCCAATTAACCATATAACAATATATGGATACATTTATAGACAGTAGCTCATATATTCATCCAACTACTATTTTACTAAATAGGCAAAATTTCAAACATCAATAGCTTACATTATTAACTAATTTAATAAGAGTAACATTTGCAAATAATACAATTAGACTTATATTACAAAAAAATAATACAATATCTTATGAAACTGCCTAAACATATATAGTATATCATTTAATTAGTTATATACAAGGAATTGAAAATCACTACTACTATTAAAAATAGCTAAATTACAATTTCATTAGCCAATTAAAAATATGAAGTCTTATATAACATTTTTTACATATTTAACATTGTATATATATATTATAATTCAGTCAATAATAAAATTAGTTATAAATCCACTGAGATTAAATATATGTAGATAATATATATTACATAGCATTTTTAATTATATATTTAATTTAATCTATTAATTCTTATCATCCAATTATAAAAATACATTTAATAAATTATACAAATAACAAATAATCTCTAACTCCTTGACATTATATAATTATAAGTCTTATAAATTAGGTAACTTTTTGAAACAACAGTATTTAACTAACTAATAATATTTGCAATCAATTAAATAGTATAATATTAGTAATGAATATATATATATATGAGGGGTAGTCAATAAGTAAGCGGAATCAATATGATATAATGATGCCATAGAGAAAATCTATACATTTTTGTAAACCATAGAAACATCTAAGATATTGGTGAAAGTATCAACACTATATCTCTATGGATAAAATTTTTATGTTATTTC